>JANRGW010019422.1:0-23788 GCA_024733675.1 Psilopsiagon aymara | reverse complement strand
TGAGGTGGTTCTGAGCATGGACACCATGAAGATAGGCTCTAAGTAAACCCCATTGTTATGCTGCTCCAGCCACAGGGAATTTAGGCTCAAAACACCTCCAGCATCTTTTCCATTCTCCTTTCTTTCTTGCATCACTTAATGTGCAAGCCCGAAGCTATATCATCCTTTCTTCATGTGACATTGGGCTATGTCAAATAACCCTTTTCTTCTCTAGGTAAAGGAAGAAGTGGCACAACACATCCAAAGCAGTTATTTCTCACTGTTACCCTGAGTTTCCTCAAGATATCTTGTATTCCTCTCGAGGTCTGGAAGCACTAGTTGTCTATTTGCAAATATAATGCCATAGTTGCCAGTGGAATATCAACAGCACAAGTTGTGACTGTCAGCTAATTTCATGCGACCCAGAGCAGGTATAGAGTTGCTGTAGTGTGTGCTCACCAGCTGTGCGAGACTGGCATAGAAATCTTTTGTCAGTATCTTCATAGGGTTTTTCTACCTCCATCCCAGTCAAGAAAAGCTGAACATAGGCCATCATCATGGATGGAGAGAAAGACTTCACTCATTAAAGAGAAGTAGCAATTTACTGATTGACAAAAACCAGTGCTTAAGAAAGTTTGATTGTGAATTCACCAGTGATTTAACAAGATTTGATGGCAAGATACACTTGAGTATCTACTGTGTAGAGGGCAGGGTCAGACAAAATCCCCCCTTTGAGTCATGAGGTTCAGAAAGGACCACCTTGCATTCTAAACTTCTTTTCAGAATGGAGTGTGGCTGGATGCAGATTTAGTACCAGTCTTGGTTAACAGTTTATGCTTAAAGTGTCATATGTGTGCAATCAATACTTCATATCACTTGCTAAGATTTTAAAGTTTAGCAAGCCCTTAATCACTTACTGAGGGCCTGTTGCAGCAAGGAATATCTCAGCTTCTAGCAGTAACCCTGAGAGGCATCCCTGTACAAGGGGAGATTCTGGTGAGCAGCTGTTCAGGACAGCTCAATAGGCTCTGGGCTGTCCACTATTTAATGAGTAAGATAATTGACTCACAGTCATGTTTGCATACCGACAACTGGCCCCTTCCAGCTTCAATTTATTCTGCGATTCTGTGAATCCCGGGCTTCTGACACCAGTGGGAAAGTCTGGAGGTAGAGTAGCAGGCTAAAGAATATACAGAAGTCCATGAGAACAGATAGGATAAACTCATGAGTACTTGGGAAGCTGTCTGGGGTCACAGCAAGGCCACCCTTGATCATCTTTGAAAGGTGATGGCACTCAAGGAAAATTCAGTGGGATTGAATGGCCTCAGCGTTTGCCAATGACATCAAGCTATGTGGTCAGTTGATAACACTGGAGGGAAAGAATGCCATCCAGAAGGACCTTGACGCTTGAGAGGTGGAGAACGCTAACCTCATGAAGTTCAACAATGCAAAGTGCAACGTCCTAAACTTGGGTCAGGGCTATCACAGGCACAGCTACAGGTTGGGCAAAGAAGAGATTCAGAGCAGCCCTGTGGAGAAGGATTTGAGGGTGCTGGTTGATGAGAAACTGGAAATGAGCTGGCAGTGGGTGCTAGCAACCCGGAAAGCCAACTGCATCCTGGGCCACACCAGTGTGGCCAGCAGGTCGAAGGAGGTGATCCTGCCCCTCTACTCTGCTCTCCTGAGACCTCACTTGGAGTATTGTGCACAATTCTGGTGTCCTCAACATTAAAAGGACATGGAACTGCTGGAGCAAGTCGAGAGAAGGGCCATGAGGATGATCAGGAGAATGGAGCACCTCCTGTATGAAGACAGGCTAAGAAAGTTAGGTTTGTTCAGCATAGAGAAGAGAAGGCAGTGTGGAAACCTCATAGCAGCCTTTCAGTATCTGAAGGGGGCCTATAGGGATGCTAGGGAGGGACTCTTCATTAGGGACTGTAGTGACAGGACAAGGGGTAATGGGTTAAAACTTAACAGGGGAAGGTTAGTTTAGATATAAGGAAGACATTCTTTACTGTAAGGGTGGTGAGGCACTGGAATGGCTTGCCCAGGGAAGTTGTGAATGCTCCATTGACAGCAGTGTTCAAGGCTGGGCTGGACAGAGCCTTGGGTTACACGGTTTAGTGTGAGGTGTTCCTGCCCATGGCAGGGGTTTAGAACTAGATGATCTTAAGGTCCTTTCCAACCCTAACTATTCTATGATTCTGTGTGCAACCTTCATGAGGTGATTCTTTGCGCAGGCGTTTGATCACCTCCAGAGGTCCCTTCCTATCCGAGCCATTCTGAAATTATGCGTGATTCAGTTAAATATGTGCAGTACACAAAAATGAGAATTTTGAGTAAGGTGCTCATTCACCTTCAGGGAACACAACCCCACTATGGAAGGGAGGGTGCCCTCCAGGGGCCTTGCTGACCCCACCATTCTGAGAATGCTGACAGAACCAGTTTTGCAGTAGTGAGGTATTGGTGCATTTTTCCTCCTCATTTCTTTCCCAGACACCTTTCCTGACATTTTAATCTACTTTACAAATACTAGTGTCAGACAACACTGTAAGAAGGCAACATATTTGTTCTGATTGTTAGCAGGAAAAGAGGTATTTTAAAAATGTGACCTCACAAAGTCACATGTCGCAGAAGCTAAGCACCTCCCACTTCTTCAGCGATTTCTGTCTCCATTTTCTGGTGTTCTCTGTGTCACTGAGCTTTCTAACATCTGCTGAATCAGTGAGTCTTCCATACTTCAGCCATAACTTTGGAAATGCATTTTAAACTCTGGAAATGCTTTCTGCTCCTGTTCCTGGCACGAAACTCATGATTATCAGGAGAAAAGACTGAGGGAAGCAGTAATAAAATTCAGGATATTTTAGAAGTGACAGGCAAATGGAAATGTCTTGCAGTGGAACTGGGAATTAATTCAACTAAATGCTGTACTTCCGCAATTTTACACAGCAGTGACATCATTAGAGTGTCTAACTTAATCATATTTTATGACTAAACTACCTTGAATACATGATTTAGGGTTAAATGCATAAGTTCTCAACAAAATTTGTGCCAAAAATTTAATTCCTTGCTATGGCAATGCTAATAAGGAGATTGATTTCCCTAGTGCTCTTAAGTTTCTCCTCGCTACCTGAGTAAAGCATAAGCCAGAAACTGAAGTTGGAATAGGAAGAGAAAGGAAGATGAGGCAAGACTGCATAAGCCCCAAGTGCCAGCCTTTTTCAATTATAAGCTAAAAAAAAATAAAAGGCAACAAAACCCTGTATCATTGGTATTGCCATTTCTCTACCACCAGTCTTCAACTGCTAATACTAAAGACAGATCTCCCACCTTATTTACTCTGCTCAAAAAAGCAAATCCCAGTAACACAGCATTGGAATAGGTCTTTAACTCCCAGGGTGGGGTCAAACCAACTCCTACAAAAGTAGTAGTATTTTAATATTATCCTGGCATTTGCTCCCAGCTAAAGCAGTGAGATGGCATGCTGTAGAAATGTTTCCCATAACATGTTCCCCATGCTTCTTAAACAGCACTGCAAAGCATTCTGTACCCAGCGCTTAGGAGTTTTATCTATGCTAGTCCTTCCATTGTTTTTACTAAACCTTTCTAAGTTGTTCTTTTCTTCCTGAAGTTTCTTTCCTTTTATCTTTTGTTCTATTTTTTCCCATCGACTTTAATGTCTACTTAAATTAAACCTTGTGCTTACACAGGTACTCTGTTTTCTGCACAGTTTCTTTTTCCTTTCAAATTTATGTCCTCTTATTTCTCCCTCTCTTTATTACTGGCTGTTGATCTTATATATCAAGGGTAGTAAAATTGCTTACACACTTGTCCCATCACCCACCAGGATCTGCTCCTATCACATGCATAGCATTTATGCTTTCTTTCCACAAGACTTAATAAATGGGCTTCCCCACCTGGTGCTGAGTTAAATCCATCTGGTAGCTCCCTGTACAGCACAGCAACATGTCAAGCACAAATAAAAGTTTAAAGGGAGTCTTCTTTTTGGGTTCTTGCATACTTTATCCCTTCTTTGCCCAGCACCATGTCTCTCTTCAAGTGAACTCTCTTCTAACGATAGTCTAGGCTAAATCTTGGTATCTCTGGTCTCTTTCATACATGACGGAAAGATACAGGGATCTGCCCTTATGTCCTTCCCTTAAACACCCCTTCATCATGACAAAAGTTATGACTGACGCAATTCTACAGGCAATAAAAATCTGCTACTGGCAGTTCTGGAGTGGAACTCCATTTCTAACAGCATTGGGAATTCATTTTTAGCAGACATTTTCCTGTAACTGTCTTGTTAAATGCATCTGTAGTCTCTGGATATTCCCCAGTACCAGGCACATGCCAAGTGCATTGCTCATCACTTGGCCCCAGTTATTTCAGTAAATTTACTTCATATTTTTAAATGAAAATATTCAGTCATAATTCATATTCATTCAGGATTTCTCAGCAAGCAAAACCACTGTATCGATGCAAATAAAAGACCATAGGAGAACATACTTTATTTCAACCACACAGCTGTGGTTGCAAGGTTACAGCAGCTGCATACTACTTTCCAGAAGCCTTTGCTTAAAAGAACTCATTTTAAGAGGTGGTGCGCTACACAACATTGCAATATATGAAGTTACAACAGAAAGACTAGAGCATCTTAGGCACAAACAGAACAAACCTGTCAATGATTACATTTCAGTAAAATAAAAACAAAGAGTGTCATGCCAAAAAAAGAGAACAGGAAAAAGTCACAACTTGCAGTTCCACTACCACTTTAGAGAACTTGGGCTTGTTGGTGATAACAAGCCAGGTGTGAAAGGTCTATACTTGTGGTATTGCTCCCGATGGTTTCAGCATTTGTCATTGTGGAGTGCAAAGTGTCACAAGTGGAATGCAAAGTGAGGCAAAAAGTTTCTAGTAGAAATGAAAGTTAAGCTCTACTTTAAAATAATTTTTTGTTCCACTCTCTTAATATAACAAAGACACACAGACGCCTCTGGGTTTACATCCCTCCTATCTATCCCATCACCCATGAAACACTTCTTACTGAATTCTCACTTACTGCATTCTTCATTTTTTGACTGAATCATTGGTAGCACTGTGTCTGGACTTTGTGACTACTCCCAGCAATCACACACTAGAAGCACGAAAATGGATCCCAGGATACCACAGTGCTTTGTACAAACTTATGCTTCTAGTTCTTTTGTTTGTCCAAGAGAGCCACCTAGGAAAATTGTTCTTACCTAGGCATAGGTTTGGAATTTGGTTCCAAGTTTTGGTTTTGAGGTTGAACTATACCCAGCAGTTCTCTCTCTTTGGTCACTCATGCTTCAATCATCATCTTCAAATTCAGTCAGCTGTTCTTTAGTCAGCAGCATATGGACAAATGTGCAAATAAGTAGTTTATTGCTCCATATTACTCTAAGCAAGGGTGAGAGCAAGTCATGAATGCTTCCCACATAACCAAAAATAAAAATGGTCATGAACTTGCTTTCCCCCTCTCCCCCTAAATAATTCTTTTTCTTCTTCTTCTTCTTTTTTTTTGAATGAAATCACCCAGCTTAGTTGCTCTAAGCATTTGTCACCTACATTGGGTAGCATCCATCTCTTTCAGGAATACCTTCACAGAGCCCATTGCATTGCTGGGGACTCCTTGCTAAAAGGATGCCTTCAGTGGGTGTGTCCAGAAGAGGTGGCAGCACATGTATCTGCACATATTATCTGATTATGCCACAACAGAATCCCTCTGAATCTGAGGATCAATGTTTCACATGTTTACATAAGACCAGTAAGTCTTGCCTACTCTGTGTAGCTGGATGCTATGCCCATAGCTTTGCAGTCAATTAAAATTATTGCTAGACACAGCTGATTTGCAAACACCAACAACTCAGGTATCCTACACAGAGCTGAGATCTCCCTACTAGCAGTAGCACATCTTTTCATCTCTGCAGAGATGGTAAAGCTCTCCACTAATGCTAAATAAACACTGAATAAGCACGGATGTTTTTAGTTCATCTTCAAAGTTCCTGTAAATGGCAAACATCTGTTGAATAATAAGGTGCCTAGAACATAAGAATGCAAAATTGAGTTTGTATCATACAGTCCATATATATGCTGTCTTCATAACCATAACATTTTCATAACCATTATTTATTTTATTAAAATTATGGAGCTGATCAATCCACATATTCTATTATTTTTCCTAGACTTAAGCATTGGAAAGTTTTGCATTTCATTGTCTTTGTGGGATTCCAGTATGAAGGAGACCAGAGGAAGGGATGAAGTAACATTCAGAATACTTTAACTTACAATGACAGGCAAAGGGAGAAAACTGGAAGCAGGACTGGAAACTCCTTCACCAAAATACTCTAGTTCAGCAGTTCTATATGGCAGTGACATTATAAAACCATAACAGAAATACCATGCTAGCTCAAAAAGTTTCAAATACTCTAGTAATATATACTGCAAATGGGAAGACCCAAGGAAAAGAAAATAGCAAGGAGAGAGTGAGTCGTGAAAAGCCAGGTCATTAATTAAGTGAATAAATGACAGAAGAAAATGTAAAGAAAATTATTTTCAGAAATGAAAACATTAAATATGGGCTGATTTAACTTCATATGTTACTTACAGACTTACAACAGAGTATGACCTTCAATGATATTCAATTATTGTGAATAGTCTTTTGTCAAGTATCTCACTGTCCTGCAGTTTGGGACCATAATAATCACTTCCACACTCACATCATGGTTGACTTTTGTATGTATCTACTAAAAACATTTTTTGTTTTCTCCTCATCTGATTCTCTTTTGAAAATAGAGCAGAAACACAAAATATTCCTCCAGTCAGTGGCTCTTAGTCGGTCTTTTTTCCAAAAAATGTTAACAGATTTCAGTTTGCAGGAAAATCAGATGTAGCAAGCTAGCATTTCTCTTCGGAGCAAAATCTGTGTGGCCAACTATGTCTTACCTAATCAGTCTAATTACTTCTTAAAAGACCAAAGAAGTTTAAATTGCTTATTTACTCTATTTAAAGAAAGTGTTTGTTAACTCATGCCCCTTGGAAGCCTCCACAGTTCTCCAGGATCCACAGTACACTCCTATGAGCAATTTTACCAGCATTGCAATTTTTTGAAGGCTCTTCAGGCACTGTTAAGCACACACTGGTACAAAGGCTTCCGAAGATATTTTTTTGTACATCCTTCTGGTCTTCAGTGACTGCAGAAGATGCCTTTCTCTGTACCGCTTTTTGGTAAGACTGTTTGGCACCTTTTTCCCCACATGTTCCATGATATGGTAGGACTCTGAAGTATGTGGTCCGAGTCTGCCAGCCCCATTGAGCAGAAGGACTCAGCAAAATAAGTCTGCAAACTTAGTTCATCAAACTGAAACTACTAATTTTGCCCTCTTCTTCACAACACCCGTTGAGAGGAAACAGGGAAAAGTTGTGGGACCAGAATTCCTTTCCACTCAAGGACAGGGAGACACAGGATTTGCACAGGACACCTTGACACCTCAACCCAATGACTTCTCAATACGGCATCTTCCTTTCACTCCTCCCAGTCACTGATTAAAGTGGCCCTTTTGCTTCCCCAGCTGTGCTGGGGAAGAGTAGCTCTTCTGTGCTGGTTTGCACTGCCCGTTCGCAGCTTCAAGGAGAAATATCTGGCAGTACTGGCAGCAGCAAGGAGGTGACTTGGTGGAAGGTGCCAACTGGCACAGCTGAGTCTCATGCCTCCCCCTTGCCCTCTACCTTTCTCCAGCTTGAGAACCAGTACCTTGGTGGAGAGCATACTCAGCATATCTTAAGAAGCCAAACCTGATGTTTTTCCCTCATCCAGAAGACGCACATACTCTGTTAAATTAAGTGAATGGGAAAAGATATCAGGATGGGGGTGGTGTGGGGATTTCTGAGGTTTCTGTGTTAGGATTGCTGAGATTCATTTTTAAAGAAAGGCAGTGTCTGCAAAGCTGAAGTGCAAGAACCTCACAACCCACTTCCCAGTAATGAAACTATGGAACCCATTCCCAGGTAAAGTTTGGGAAAAATTGGTCATT
Source organism: Psilopsiagon aymara (assembly GCA_024733675.1). Taxonomy (NCBI): domain Eukaryota; kingdom Metazoa; phylum Chordata; class Aves; order Psittaciformes; family Psittacidae; genus Psilopsiagon; species Psilopsiagon aymara. Next base: position 15,755 of record JANRGW010019422.1, on the reverse strand, counting down.
GTGTTCTATTCTGAATTAATTAGTTACGCATTTACAAAAGGACATCATACACAGAAACTTCATTTTACAATCAAGATATGATTCAGACTAGACAAAAGTAAACAGCTGATTAGCACAGACATTCCCATCTTAAACTATACATACAAAACATTAACACTTTTGTGCTTTTTTTTCTTTTAATACGATCTCCTTAGAAGGCATATTATTTCTCAAACAAACAAACACAAGTTCTCAAGTTACTTCAGGATAGTTATTTCAAAAGACAATGCAATATTTCATAATAAACATTTATAATCAGGTTTTTAACAAAGTAATTCATCAGATAAACAAATGAATCAGTCAGACACTAAATAAATATTTGTACTGGTAAATACTAGCATTTTGCTTATATCATGTAGGACCTGATCCTGCAAGCCCTCTGCATACATCTTTATCCCCACTGAATGACAGATGTAATTTCTTGTTCTAATCTACTATTTTACTTTGAGCAAATACTTTCTGGCCACTAAGTTAGGTAATTGAAATAAGCACTGGAATACATCCCTGCAGACAATGATTTCCTTAGATGACTTTATAAATAATATTTTTTTCATGTTTATGAAATCATCACAAATATTTACCAACAGGCATTCAGGTTTTGATATTTACAATCTGATTTGCATCAGTTAGTCAAGATTGATCAATGAATTGTGTGTATGCTCCTTGTTCTTGTCTCTCTGACTGAACAAAGCCTGACCTCTGCACCCAATTTAAGGAGCAGTTTCCTGTAATTATTTCTTAGCTAATACAGAACTTTACTTTCTCCAGATACTTGAGCTAACAATACTGACTTGGGAATGCAACAGCCTCAGGGACAATAACAAGCTGAGCTTGTCCTTGGGGAGGGCAAACAAGCATGAGTTACCTTTTATCTATTCTCATCTACTACGTTTACTACCTTCTCCAAGGCAATGGGGATGGACTTTAAAGAATACAAAAAGTTGTGGCCAGACTTTCAATTCGGAGTTCACTCCTTTACAGGGATGCCTTTTACCTTGCATGGTCTATCCAGAACAGAGAACCACAGATGAGACATTAGCTGACCTACGCAACCTCTTCATGCCTTAGGAAATTTACCAGGATACCTTCATACAGGTAGATTTGTCAGTGAATTCCAATCTCTTAGATGCTTCTTGAAAAGAAACACAGAAGGAAACAGTTACAAATGAAAAACCTGCAAAATTTAATTCATTAATTGTTTACTTTTCCTTGCCCAGCCATATCTATTTGAAATATAGTTTAAAATCAATGGTACTGAGGCTATTAGACGTACTTGCTGTATTTAGTTTGGCTGAATTCTGATGGTTTCTTGGACATCTTTAAGCTCTTACCACACTATAACATAAAAAGTGCCAAATACACGGCAAAAATAATGACAGTTGCAAAAAAAAAAAAAAAAAAAAAAAAAAAAATGCTGCCTGAACTGAAAAGAGGAACATACTTTGAAATTACTCTCTCTCTATATCTATATATATAGGGATATACACACACGCATACACACACACATTTTCACATATATACCCCTATATAAACACTTATCTAAAGTACAGAAATTGATTTTTTTATTTCTTCTGTTGGTCTAATTTTAAAGGCTTTACTCCATGAATCCACAATATGACAACTTCAGGCTGTCCAGAGAGATAAATCTTAACACAGTCTTACAACCTCACTAATATAAATATATTGGGAAGGAATTTTGACCAGCAATAATATTTTGGAACTTAAATAATTATTCTACCATTATTTTAACAACATACTGCTACTGAGTACCAATATTCCTGAAAAATGTAAAAATAATAATAAAAAAAAGATACAGCTTTAACTTCTAACACTCTGTATGAAGTGCAGCTTTTTGAAGGGAATGTAAAAGAAAATTATGTGTTAGAGACTCATTCGAAAAAGAGAAACAGCAACTCATACTGTGTGTTTCCAAAAAAGTTTACTGTATATCTGCACTTTATCATGACCATGTCGTCATAAACTCTTCTGGCCTGCAAAGGAAGGACGTAGGTTCACGGACCTTCTAAAGTGTACATGAGCATTTGATTAAGTCCTGTTCCTCATGAAAAAAAAGTTCATTTATACTTAAGAGTGAACAACAATGAGGAGTTTATTATTATAGTAAGAAATTTAAGGACCTTGGTAACCAGTACCAGTTGCACTCACAAGTAGCTCCTCAGCTTTTCTTTTTTTTTTGTTTGTTTGTTTGTTTTAAAAATAAAGGTACAATCATAGTTATTCATTTACTTTAAAAATTCTAAAGATGAAGAAAAGTAGTGTTTATACATATGAGTCCTCATATAAATTATAAAACTCAAGTTTATCTTATAGAGTTCCATCCCCAGAAGAAGCATAAAGCACTTTTGTGGTACCTTCACCAGTAAATATTTTTATCACATCAAATCTGTAAAATGAAACAAAGATGATACTGCATCTCAAAGCTGAAAGAGAACATTCCTCTGATGCAGTCTCTTGTGATGGATGTGTTCATATGATTTCTGTGACTTGACTGAATTTCAAATAAAGGAAACATGAAGGAGTTCACCTCACCAGTTCAGTAGGCATAAGAAACAGTGAACAGCAGACTCATCCTGTTTGAGGTCAATAGTCTTTGGAAGACAAGGAGAAGGGAGTTTAAAACTACAACACCGATCAAATAATAATAACAATAATGAGGTAAACTCCCTTAAAAAGGCCAAATAAGCTAGGATGTCAGGAGAGAGTCTGATTGTACTTGACACCTAAATGTTTCTGTAGCCAGAGTTCAGCAAGCTGCATGGTAGAGGCAAAAGTACTTGCTTTGGACCCTAAGCACATTTTATATTGCTTTGGATCTAAATTGGGGTCGCACTGAACTGGATGAAAAATATGGACAACTCCTACTTCTTGACTTCTGAAAGCCTTCAAGCCAGATGTTATCACTTTAGTAAAGAGGTCTACATCCTCAAGTCCCCAGCCTTGAATTGAGGTATCAAATCCACCAGCAGTAAGTAGATCACTTTTGTAAATACAGGTAATTCCAAATCCGTACTCTCTCCAAAATCCAGTTCTTTTTGTGAAAACAAAACTACTGTGAGCTGGAGGGTTGCCTCCGTATATTAGTTTTGGATCATATTGGCTGAAGATGATAGGATAGTAAACCTGTTCTCCCTGAATAGTGTTATCTCTGCATCGCTGGAGGAAGTCTGGTGTGAACACCAGATCAACATCACAGAACAGCAGTAAAGTGCCATTGTCAAATTGAGCTGAGGCCATTTCAAGACCTAAACCTCTAGAAAACTTTCCTGCCATTGGAATCAAAGTCATATCTGCCTTAGGATACTTCATGCTGTATTCTTTCATTAGCTCTATGTGTTTGATGGAGTCTTGGCCTGACTCAGAACTGAAAAGAATTATTGCCAACTTCACATTCTCCCTGGGAATGAGACAAGTCTTCTCAAAGTTTTCCATAAATCTTGAGAAGATGTCAAATCTTCCTGTGAGAGGGACAAGAATATGTATTTTCTTGTCACTGTGTCCTCCAATCTTTTTGGTGCCTTGGAATGATGAGGAAAAAATCTTCAAAGAATTTGAAAGAAAAGCAAAAGATTGAGTGTCAGTGTTGGTATTCTCCAGCAGGCTAACATCCAACTCCTCTGCTTCTTTGAAGAAAGGTTTGCTAAATGACTGCTGAAGATAAGCATGGCGTCGCACTGGAACAGTAACTTTCCTTCCTTTGTGCCTTTTGTACAAAAGCAGTAAATCCAGGATGTATTCCACTCCACGCAGAGGATTAACCCTGCGGTAGCCATACTGTATTTCTTTGAAATCAATGAGCCTTCCTCTAGTCCTAGAGTTCTCATTTATTATTTCCATGACTTGCATCACGGTGTCATCCAGTGCAGCCCGCAGCGCACTGCTAAGGCCCTGCCGGGGTGGCTGGTTCTCTACCATTGCGTAAAGAAATTTTCCTGTCAGGAACTCCCACTCGATAACTTCATCCCTTTCACGGGGCTGGAAATGATTAAAAGATGGCATCACCCCCAGTTGCTGATCTTCCTTATTTACTTCACTGTTACTGAGCTTGCTCATCAGGGCACTTTCTCTATGGAGCTGGATGGTCCGATAGCGCAGTTCAGAAATTTTGCGACTCAGTATGTAATTGTGCAGCCTGTATTGGTAGGCTGGTCTTTTGTTTGGATGAAGTGTTATGGCTGTGTGAATCTTGCTGTTGTGAAGATCTTGAATGTAACCCTTGCGGTTGTGCTCATAGTTTTCATGGAATAATTGCTGCATCTAAATAGAGAGAGAGAGAGAGAGGAGAGAAGGAAGATATTACGTGAAAGTGCTTTTAGCCATAAAAAGATCTACATCGGCACTATTGATCATAATCAGTTCTTACAGATCACGGTTATTTTAAGCACAGAACTTCAAAGTATTCAGTAGGAATTATTTACACTGTTTTGGCCTCCGTTTCAGTACCACAGTAAGCAAATGCTGTTCACTTAACTACAGAAAAGGGAAGATATCTTGGCTTTATCTTTACTTCATCTAACTGCAAACCCAAAGGAAACACTTACCCAAAGGTCTATACGGAATATTTTTGAGCTCCTACACGCAGGCTGAATGCTGTTATGCATGAAATACTAAGCCTTTGCTTCCATCTAAGCTCTTACATATTTAAGGCATCTGTAGCACAAAACCTTACTGAAAAGTTAACAACACTGGTAACATTTTATAAGAGAAACTTGGATTTATGTCTGTGGAACACAAAGTTGGTGGCATTTCCTACAGACAAGCACACATGCATATTAACTATTGGTAAATAGTAATATATTACTATTAAAAACCTGAATGGACTTCATTTCAACAAAAATATTTTTTTGCCAAATGGACAAATAATTCAGTTACTGAAATACAGCAAGTGAAATATGTGTATTGGCAGGGATACATTTAGTAGAGCATGCCAATTAAGCTATAGATCATGCTAATATAACACCCCTCAGTAATTTCCAAAGTATTTCTGTATCAGGAGAAGACATTCTACTTCTGTCAAATTAGTAATTGTAGTATCTTCTAAATAATGAACCATATTTTGAGCTAGGTATTGAACTTTGTCTTTTATACACAGGGGAAATCAAGAGAGGTGGGGTCTGATAATACATCTTAAACTCAAAATATTCAGCTCAAGGAGAAGAGGGTTCAGACTATTTCTTTTCTATCATAGCAAATAGGAACCAACATTATCAGTACTGAGTCAGCATTTATTCAGCAGTGGCAAAATTGAAATATAGCTTCCTTGAGGCAAGGGATGGATGCTGACCAGAGAGGCAGTTTACAGATTAGGGACTGAAATAGGGAAAAGTGCCTGGGAAAGGGCTGGATGAGGATATTTGCTCAGTGGAAGAATAATTTGCGCTCCTTCATGTACAATTTAAATTCTGAAAATTAAAAAAGATCAGCTGATCAGGTGAGGTTTCCATCTCTCCCATTACAAGTAGTACTCACTCCCTTCCTGGTCACTTTTATTTAAAGCTGTCTACTGTGCACTTTGCAAGATAGACAATGCTTTTGGATTATCAGATTTTTCCGGAAAAAAGTTGAATCCATGATTTTCATGTTTAGAACTTCACATTAAAATCTCTTATAGGAAAATAAAGAAAATGTATAATGTTGGAAACAAAAGAAAGAAGGTGAGGTTGTTTTGTTGCTGAATGGTACCAGCATTCTTTTCCACAAACCACACTTTCCAAAGTCCTCTAATCATAAAGAATCATTTGAGTTTTTCTCCATCCACAATGAAGAATTGTATCTGAGTATGAAATAAACATTAACAGATTGTGATAGTTTTGGCTGGGGTAGACTTAATTTTCTTCATAGTAAATAATATGAAAATTTGTTTTGGATTTGTACTGAAAACAGTGTTGATGACACAGGGATGCTTCAGTTATTGCTAGCCAGCGCGTACACAGAATCTAGCTCTTTTCTGCTTCTCACACCACCCCACCAGTGAGTAGGGCTAATCCCAACTGACCAAAGGGATATTCCATACCATATGATGTCATGCTTAGCATGTAAAGCTGGGGAAAAAAGAAGGAAGGAGGAACATCTGGAGCGATGGTGCTTGTTTTCCCAGATAACCACTATGCATGACAGAGCCCTGCTTTCCTGGAGATGGCTGAACACCTGCCTAACAACACGAATTAATTCCTTGTTTAGCTGTACTTGTGCACACAACTTTTACTTTAAATATTAACCTGTCTTTATCTCAACCTGTGAGTTTTCCTACTTTTACCTTTATGACTCTCTCTGCCATCCACCGGACAGAGTAAGAGAGTGGTTGTGTGGGACATAGTTGCCAGATGGGCTTAAGCCAAAACACGTTTAACTTACAGTGCCTGAATTTTCACAGTAAATTTATACAATGCATTTTGTCCAAATGATTTTTAACAGATGACAAACTGCCACTGTGTCATGGTTTAAACTCAGGTGGTACTCAGTACCATGGAAGCAGCTACTTGCTCACTCCCCCCACCTCCTGTTCTCCCCCCTAGGCAGAATGGGGAGAAGAATCAAAAGAATGTAAACCCCAAGGGTTTAATAACTAACATAAAATATACTAATAATAATGATACCAGAAATAAAAGACAGAGGATATAAAACCAAAATGGAAAAGGAAAAAAACCCAAACAAACAATAAACACAAGTGATGCACAGTACAATTGCTCACCACCTACCAACCAATATCCAGCCCAGCCTGAGCAGAGACTGATCTCTCCTGGGTAACTCCTCCCAGTTTATATACTGGGCACGACATGCTGTGGTATGGAACACCCCTTTGGCTAGTTTGGGTCAGGTGTCCTGTCTCTGCTTCCTCCTGGCTTGTGTCCCTCCTCACCAGCAGAGCATGAGATACTGAAAAGTCCTTGACTGGGGGAAATGCTACTGAGCAATAGCTAAAACATCAGTGTGTTACCAGCATTGTTCTCAGACTAAAATGAAAGCACAGCACTGAACCAAGAAAGAAAAAAAGAATATGCACTAAAGCTGAAGCCAGGACACACTGTAAAACTAAAGGCTGCCCTCTTATTGTGCAAATTCTTCAGTAATCCTTGACTTATTACAAGCCCAGCTTCACAGCAGGTTAATTAGCAGTATTCATTTAATAGGAATATGCTATTAACATGAATACTACATTTTTATTACATTCTAATTTCAGATGCCTCAGTTTATTAGATATGCTCCACTGAAATCATAGCAAGAGGTACTCCATTATACTGATGATTTTGCATTTGATAACCAACAACAGATTAAAACAGCAATGAAAAAAAAAAATGAATCAGCTTGGTAATACAATATTAACACACATATACAAGCCAGCACTAATCCATTTTAAATGATGTTACTGAACATTTTCAATGAATTTCAAAACAGAGAAAGCAGTTCAGAACAAATGCAACACTGACATGATAAACTAATCCTGAAGATAGAAGGTTTTAATCTTGGTGCCACAGAAATTTATTTTCAATACCGAATGACAAAAATATCTTTTTGCAACTCAAATCATTAAGATCAAGATTAAAGCAGTTCAATGTAATCCTGACTTTGAAATTTCTAAACAAGGTGGTCAAGCTTAGGAGGCAAAGGGAAAGACGATTAAGTTTCTTGGAAAATGGATCTCTGCAAGGGCATGAACTGGTCAACGCATTCATAAGTAATCTGGAAAAGGAGGTGATTTGGAAGATGGCAAGATTTACCAAATATAAACAGGAATTATTCAGCCTGTAAAAGTTCTCATTTTTTTGGAACAGCAAGTCAATAAAACGGTTGATTAAATTCTGCATAGATAAATGTAAAGCACATGTTAAGAAGGCATTCCTAATTATACTTGAGGAATGTCAGACTGTGTCCAACCTGTTAGAACTTTGGGAAGAGAACCCTGTCCCACAGTAGGCAGTTGTGTGCAAATGTCATGTTGATGCTCAGTAGTGATGAAAGGAAAAACACTATGAGCACAACTCTAAAGTGAATCTGAAACATCATTGTATGATACTGTTCTTAGTGCACCTGAAACTTGAAGGATGTGGGCAGGCACCCTGTCAATATCATGATGCTCCATCTGAAGTTAATAACATGTAAATAGAAAGGTACTAAGGCCATCAGATGATTACACATGTAGTCATTACATGATTAGGGAGGAAGGGAGTAAACCAAAGAGGGCTAACCCTGAGACCTATGAAGTCAATAGCACTGTAAGGGAAATGCATAGGAATAGTTACCATCTCTTCTCATATTAAGAACTATGACACACACAACAATGCTCTCAAGACTCAAAACCAGAAATGAAGTATGTAGCTCAGCCCCAGAACTTACAGGCACAGCAACCTGCTGATGGTAAAATTCTGCACAGCTTCAAAGGGTGAGACAACAGCTTAGTGGGTGACTCACATCATTGTAACATTAAATAAAAAGGTATACTTTCTCCACATCTCTCTACTGCAGAACCTGAAGCCCCAGCTGAGGCTATAGCACGATATGTCTTTATTGTCTTACAGCCCTTCCTCAGCTTCTACTGATTACTTCCGAGAGAGGATATTTTGTCAAATGAACATTTATAGTGACACAATACAACCACTTTACGTTCACTAAAAGCAGTAAATGGGAGAAGTTGTCTTCAATTCAACATAATATATAAGGGAACATTTTGTTTTTTCATGTCATGTGACTTCGTGACTTTTCTGAAGAGTTTGCTGTCTTCTGTATAATTCTCACACCACAACTAATGCAGGAGTTGGCAAAGACTTCTGTTTGCCTCTTTTCACTCCACATGAAACTAGAAAGTTGGCAAGAAATATGAATAATCTAACGGTGCTCTGAGGAACTGTAAACTGCAAGCAGGAAAAAAAATAGAAGAAACAAATAAGAATAAAGGCAATGCTTTATTATCATGGCAGAAAAATGCAATAGTTAATATGCAAGCACAATGTAATTTGCATTGCAAGCTCTGAAATCATTGAAATCTCTCTGATTTACTGATGTAATAAAAAAGAAAGTTCTTATTCTAATACACACAAGAGCCCAAACCAACCTACTTTATTATTGCAAGACTACCACATCTTAAAAGACTGAATGCGAATGGTGCATCTTAAATTCACAAATTTTTTCTTAGAGCATTGTTTAAGAACAATTTCTCCCATTTAACCGAGAAGGCATGAAACTTAATCATTCACTCACTCTAGCTCTTCCTAACATGGGCTGGCAGTGTGCGCTCATAGCCCAGAAAGACAACTGTGTCCTGGGCTGCATCAAAAAGGAGGGTGACCAACAGGTCGAGGGAGGTGATCCTGCCCCTCTACTCTGCTCTTGAGACCTCACTTGGAGTACTGTGTACAGCTTTGGCATTCTCAACATAAAAAGGATATGGACCTGTTGGAACAAGTGCAGAGGAGGGCCACGAGGATGATCAGGGGACTGGAGCATCTGCCGTATGAAGACAGGATGAGAAAGTCGGGGCTGTTCCGCCTAGAGAAGAGAAAGCTGTGTGGAGACCTCATAGCAGCCTTCCAATATCTGAAGGAGGCCTATAGGGATGCTGAGGTGGGACTCTTCATTAGGGACTGTAGTGATAGGACAAGGGGTAATGGGTTCAAACTTAAACAGGGAAAGTTTAGATTGGCTATAAGGAAGAAGTTCTTTACTGTAAGGGTGGTGAGCCACTGGAACGGCTGGCCCAGGGAAGTTGTGAATGATGCATTGCTGGCAGAGCTCAAGACCTGGTTGGACAGAGCCCTGTGTGATATGGTTTAGTGGGAGGTGTCTCTGCCCATGGCAGGGGGGTTGGAACTAGATGATCCTTTGGGTTAGTTAGGGTTGAAAGGTCCTGTTCTGTGATTCTATGATTCTGAGATTCTAAATCTAAACTGTTGATCATGTTATCTAAACTGGACTTCTAATAAATTGAGAAGTAAGATGAATAGAAACTATTCCGGACCTTAGAGTTTAGCTTTCCTGAAGATTAAGATCTGTTCACTATTTCCAGAGACTACAAAGGGCATTTCATGCATATGAAGAACAAATGCAAAAATCTACTGTTTGAGATGATACTGAACAGCAGCAAGATGTGTACTCTGATTGAATGATGAGTTAAAAATAATAAAATTATATATAATAAATCATATAAAATAATGTGTACTAAAATGCAGCACTAAGCTATAGGTGATCTTAAGTTTATGGACAATGAAACAGATTTCAACAAGTCATTTGCTATGGTGCTGTAGGAAAATCTTCCAGCCTAGAGCAGACAAGGATCAAGACCAGAATCATGAAATGCATATGAACTGGGCAACACAAAAGCAATAACCAGCTATGTTTAAGTGGATAACTCAGTTTGGACGGAAGTCATTATAGAGGTTTCTGAGGAACAATATCATACCTAGTGATACTGGCACAAAGTCTTAGACACTGCTCATGACATAAAGATGAGGACATCTTGAAGAGACAAGAGAAGAAGAGACTCGAGAGGAAGAGACTCCACAGGAAGAGCCAGAGAACTTGGAAAAGCAACCCTGCAGAAATTCAGCTGTTATAATAATACAGTGCACATAAGCCTACACCTGTGATTTTAAGAGGTAGGTGACAAAAAAACCTTAGGGAAGATGACTTTTTACCCTGGATATGACTGACAAGTAAGGAATCCATAGGAATGTTAGCAGACGGAAGGTTAAATGGAGAGATTATGAATCATCAGCGTGAATCCTCCACAGAAAAGGAAAACAAGATTTTGTGCTGTATCAGTCAGAATATTTGTGAAAGACACACCAGGCAATTTCACACAATTCTGAACCTGCATCTTTATCAAATATGTGAGACCAAATCAAGGCAAAAAAGATCTGCCAGGACCAGAAACCATGCAATGAGAAGCAGGCTGAAGCTTTTCACTGTGTTACACCACACAGCAGTTCTATGATTGTATATGAAGGTGCACAGGACAGCATTTCATAGATAGATTGCTAGAGCTATTCCCCCAGAAAACAGCTGCATTGCATCCTTTCTGTTCTTCACTTGTAGAGACCAATAATCTTGTATGATGTGTTTGCAAAGCCTTTGTCCATCCATCTCTGTTTCATGTCAACCAACCACCACTGGGGCCAGGGAATTAACATCCCGTAATAGGCCCGAGGCTGTGCTACCTAGCTGTGTTTCACACCATAACTTCATTCCTATCATAAAGGCTAATACAAGGACACAGTCTCAGCATATGATCTGCACTCCTGTCACAGCAGCTGACACGGAAAGGTAACTTCCCCACTCACTCTTGCCATATGCAGTGCATGAAGCATCAACCACTGAATGAAGAAGAAGGAGATTTTCTTTGCCTCAGTTTGATGAAGCAGTACAAATAAAGTTAATATTTCTATGGCCTTTATGCTTTGAGTACTCTGAGTAAGTAATCTTAACAGAGAGGGAGAGAATAATTTTATACAGCAAGAGAAAGCAGCTCCCCTTATGCCCCCACCCCAATAACAGTATGAGGCTCCTTGCTAATGAAAAATCCTTATACTGTGGTGATTATTTTATAAGGCACAATCATTCTCACTGGGAGACCAGCATCTCTGCAACCAAAACCAGTCTGACACAACAGGTTCCCTGGTATTTATGAATTCAATTGGAAAATAGATGTAACTGAAGTATCTGCATGCCTGTACCTTGCTTAACCTCTTATCCATGATAGAAAATGTACATTGCACGTTGGTCTGCAGTAGTTTGAAAGGTCTTCCTTAACTGATTCAGTCATAAGTATCCTTACTTTTGAAGTAATTCAACAATCCAAATTTTGAAGAGAACATCAAGAAAAAGCCATTATCATACCTGATTAATTTGGGAAAAAAGAATTATATCAAACTTCAAGTTTACAAACCCTGAGCTCTAAGTGCTGAGGTAAATTTTTTCTATGTTGAAATGCTTCACTGCATAACTACTTGGTCATGTTTCTGGCTAAAAGAAAAGTCCTAAGTGAAAGCAATTATTTCCATTTAATATTCATAGTATATTTATTATTACAGCCCACAAAAGTAAAATGCTCTGAGGTAGTGTGTATCAGTTCAGTCAATTACTGGGAGACAGAAAGTTGTTCTCATCTTGTTTGTGTTTTAAAAGTCTTTACTATTTTAGATATTACTGTTTGAAGCTAAAAAAATGAGGCTAAAATAAAAACAAAAAATGTTTTTAAAGATGTTTTTATTGCTTTTTACCCTTAGGTTTACTTAATGTTCTGGAGAATCCATTTTGATACAAAAGACAGAAAATACAAAAAGCCCTATGCTCCCCAAAGTCCACGGTTATCGGAAACATTACTTCAATTTCCATAAATCGTAAAACAAATATTAGGAACATCTTTATTTTAACTAGAGGATTTATCTATACAAGCCGTGTACCAAAAGAGTTCTCCCTTTAAGCTTAGCATCATAGTTACTTACTAACATATAATTAATATAAACTGCCTTTGCACAGAAACAGGCATTCTACCACATCATGTTATCACCCTCAAACACTTACTTTTTGCAAAGAAAAAGAGTTTGGGGAATTTGTTGAGTAATATTAATCTACTGCAACTTGATGCAACTTTGCTCTTCAAACTTGAAGCTGATCCTGCTTGAAGAGCAAGAGTCTGGACAAGGTGATCTCCAAGGTTCCTTTAACGTAATTTTTTCTACGACCTTAGATTTCTATATTAATAAGTATTCTGATATTAAAGAATTTGAAGAAGAACATGTGGCAGGAATTTCTAAAGCATTATCATTATTAAGAGTATCTGCACCTAGAATACTACAAAAGTCTTTCACAAAAATACAAGCTTTTGGAGAGTGGAAACACTGACAATTCAGAGTATTTTTAACTTGTTAATATATGACCTGTGTTCATTTATCCTATTTTCTCTAACACCATGAAGAGGGCTGTATAACATAAGAAGAATATGATATTTCTTTTGCTAACAATACTGCGTGCACATCTATCAGATAAACAGTAAATGAGAATAGTCAGCTTAACAATGAATACTCAATACTTTTTTCTTGGTCAAAGTAGAGCTGTTAAAGTATTGCCTGAGCAGAAAAATCAGTTTGCTAATGGTCAGAATAGAAAGCTACTAAGAAATAGAAGCTAGCAAGAAAGAGACATTTTAAAAATCCAAAACCAAAGTCAAAAGATAAAGCATCACAAGAAGACAAGGATGGGGTGCCAGCCAATCCTGGGGAGTAGTAAGGACCAATTCATTTACATGACCAAACTAGGTCTAGGAAAACCTGTTGTACTGGAAGGAATTTCTTGATCAGAAAACGTATCTTGCCCCACACAGCAGAATGCAGATCTCTGCTAATAAAATGCTTCTGAACAACAAAGACGACATGGCAGACAACTACAGATAGGGCTTGCTTTGCCAGAAAATGTGTATTCTTTATGTCAACAGATGAATACTAATGCTAAGTTCCTAACAAAACTGCAACATAAGTTTTGCCTACACCAATCTCCTCTACTCGGAAGTTAAGCCACAACAAGAATGCTCATAGAGCTGGAATTCGGGAATTTAACTACAGCGAATCATGAGAAATAAGCACTATGCTCATGAAAAAGACAGCTTTTCTAATACCGAAGGGTTGCTCGACAGATTAGCCCTAAATGGGCCTGGGACTTCTAGGACATGGCTGAAATGCCAGGGGATTACAGTTTGCTATCCTCTGCAGACAGGAAGCAAACAGAAGGGAGTTTGGTGAGTTTCTCAAAACATAGTTTGCTCAGATATCTGGACAAACTGAAAAGATTCTGCAAAAGAAGAAATATAACAGAATACGACATTTGCCATCACTATTGCTTGTCTGATTATTTCTAGAGGCATTTTCTCTTCAGTATAAAGTGTTTTCATATCTGAAAATATTCATAACCCATAACAGCAAATCAGATTAGTAATAAGAAAATAACTCAAGCACTGAAATGAGAAAAGATGTTTAAAAAATCATTGAGGTCCTCAGGAAAAAATGAGATAGGCTGAACACCCCCCCCCCATTAACTCAACCTGTATTTCAACACAATTCATAATTGTGCATCTAAAATTTTATTTCCCATGAGGCACAAGAGTAACATCGCTTATTTTCTTCTTTACCATTCAACAATTACAATTTTATTTTCTTTAATCATAATGTTATTATTCTTCTACAAATACACTTCAGAAAACTGTGCATTTTACCTTGTAAAGAAGCTTTTGAACACTAATTATTAGAAGAAAATTCAATAATTGTTTGCATAACCAATTAATTTCAGATTTATATTCCAGAACTATCAGATAATGGTGAAATGATGTATGAAGAACAGCATTACAACTTCCATAAAGTATCCATGAATTCTGTGTTTAGATTCATCATCAATCAAACAAATCAACTGTCTGAATACATTACACGTTTGTTTACATTAATAACTGAACACTGCAGGAAAATATCTGGCCTCAAACATCTTTGTTTATTCACACTTACCAGCACTTCACAGGGTATTAAATATTTTGAATCCCCAGCCCATTAGACTCATTTGGATAGACTTCCCTCACAAAGAAAAGAGACATATGTAACTGAAATACTTGAAAGGATAGCACAGGAGTGAACATAGAATCACAGAATCGTAGAATAGTTAGGGTTGGAAAGGACCTTAAGATCATCTAGTTCCAACCCCCCTGCCATGGGCAGGGACACCTCCCACTAAGCAATATCACCCAAGGCTCTGTCCAACCAGGTCTTGAGCTCTGCCAGCAATGCATCATTCACAAACTCCCTGGGCCAGCCATTCCAATGCCTCACCACCCTACAGTAAAGAATTTCTTCCTCATATCCAATCTAAACTTCCCCTGTTTAAGTTTGAACCTGTTACCTCTTGTCCTATCACTACAGTCCCTAATGAAGAACCCCTCCCCAGCATCTGTATAGCTCCCCTTCAGATATGGGAAGGCTGCTATGAGGTCTCCATGCAGCCTTCTCTTCTGCAGGCTGAACAGTCCCAACTTTCTCATCTTCATATGGGAGGTACGCCAGTCCCCTCACCATCTTCCTGGCCCTCCTCTACACTTGTTCCAACAGTTCCATGTCCTTTTTATGTTGAGGACACCAGAACTGCACACAATACTCCAACTGAGGTCCCAAGAGCAGAGGGGCAGGATCACCTCCCTCTACGTGCTGGTCACCCTCCCTTTTGATGCAGTCCAGGATACGGTTGGCTTTCTAGGCTGTGAGCGCACACTGATGGCTCATGTTCATTTTCTCATGAACCAACACCATAAGTTATTCTCTGCTCTGAAAAACTTCTCTGACCAACCCATAGCTGTGCCTGGGATTGCTCTGACCCAGGTGAAGGACCTTGCACTTGGCATGCTTAAACTTCATCAGGTTGGCATCAGCCCACCTCACAAGTGCCTCAAGGTCCCTCTGGATGGTATTCCTTCCCTCCAGTGTATCAATCAAATGACACAGCTTGGTGTCATCGGCAAACTTGCTGAGGGCGCACTCAATTCCACTGTCCATGTCACCAACAAAGATGTTGGAGAAGACCAGTCCCAACACCGATCCCTGAGGGACACCACTTGTTACTGGTCTCCAGCTGGACACTGAGCCCTTGACCACAATTCTTTGCATGTGGCCATCCAGCCAGTTCTTTATCCACCAAGTGGTCCACCTATCAAATTGATGTCTCTCCAATTTAGA
>JANRGW010019421.1:0-11402 GCA_024733675.1 Psilopsiagon aymara | reverse complement strand
CAAGGCCAGGTTGGACACAGGGCTTGGAGCAACTGCTCTATGGAAGGTGTCCCTGCCCGTGGCAGGGGTTGGAGCTGAAGGAGCTTTTCAGTGCCTTCCAGCTCAGTCCATTCAAGGATTCTGTGGAAGAAGGAAACAACTGTTTCTTTTTAAGCCACATAGAAACTTGTCTTTTTTGATTTGTGATAGTTACTCAACTGTCAGGCCATGTCCCAGCATCCCAGCACCAGCCCTGCTTTGTGCTCCTATGGAAGTGATGGATAGTGCAGCCTTCCTGATGAGAAAAGCTGGTTTATTTATTTGTTCTCAGAAGGGGCTGGAACTGAAGCGTACAGTGTTCATGCCTGACTGCACACAGGCAGCACCTTGGATCCCTGTGAATAAGCAGACTAGGAGTCTTGTTCCCTGGGATAAAGCTTTAGTTTATGCTGGTTTTTGGATTTGCACCCAGGGCCTGGTGGGATGTGGCAGCCTTCCAGGCACTGAGGAGTTCTCCATCATCTGCACTTCAGCTGAATCCCAGAAGTAAGTAAGGGCCTGAAGGTAAAACTGTGCTGGGGTCTGGTTTAGATGTCTTCTTGGAGGGGGTTGAGGACCAGTCGCTGCTCAGATCCTCCACCCTTGTCAGGCAGACACTCATGTACGTGCAGCGTTACAGCGCTGAGCTTTCTGTCACAGTTGCATAAGCAAATCCCAACGGATGTGCTTTCTAACAGGCATTTGCCTTGTAGTAGTTTGTCTGTGTGAATTTGAAGAGGTAGGACAGAATTGGCTCCAAAGTCGGAAAAATGTGCTGGGAAGGCAAGAGAGGAAGCAGGAGGTAGAGGAAGCAGGAGGTAGAAGAAGAAAGCAGGTGAAAGAATACATGGGTGAGGAGCCAGGACACCGGTACCTGAAGTGAAAAGTTTTACTTTAAAAGCTTTTCATTCTGAATCATTAATTTATAAAGCAAGACACTGGCCATGGCCTGACAGAATGGTCAGATCATTTCAAGTAAAAATTTGGCAGTGTTACAGCACTACCAGTCATCTACTGATGCAGGCTCTCTGTACCCTTGCCTCAGGACAAAGGTAGTGTTACAGGCTTGCCACAGTGCTGTAGAGTGCCATAAAATTACCCCTATTTCTTCCCTAAAGATTCAAAGAGAGCCGGTAGGTCAAAAGCACTGCAAAATTGTAGGTGTAAGTATTCCATTTAGAAAGGAGGGAAAAGACCTCATAGGGGAGCACTGAGAAGAGCAAATGTCCTCCAAATTTTTCATTACACGCACTGCAGGTAAAGCCTGAGCAAGTGACCACAAGGAGGAACAGGGGGGTGATCTACAGGATAGAGAGTAGTAGAAAACCTGATACACAGCTGCTGGCTAAGTTTGAGTGGCACTGGCCTGTATAAGTACAAGTATTGCATTGTCAAACTCAAGAATGGCAAAGCCATCAGGTCTCAAGAAATGAGGTGTCTGAAAGAAGTTTCTTTAGGGAATACAAAATGCTAGTTTTAAGTAAATTGCTATCTACTTGCTTTCCCATTTTGGAATGGTGAGGCAATGCTTGCTTTGTGGTTTTTCCCTGTAACTAAAGCGTTAGTTCCCTGATAGTTACCACAGTGTGGTTGAGTAAGAACCTATGAAATCCTGTTTCTTCATAATAAATATGAAATAACTGGAAGTCACTGCAAAGGAAAGGGTGGACCGATTCTGTTAATGGGTAAGAAAGTGTACTGCAGAACACTTGGTAACTTGCTCCAGGAGGCTGTGGTTTTGTCTGAGTGCTGAGGGTCTCCTGGTTACAGCAGCCAGGCCTCAGAGAAGGACTCTGTAATGTCATGCTGAGAAACATTGAGTAATACAGGGAAAGCTCCAGATGTGGCTGCGCTCTCTGTCTGGACACCTGAATCCACAGTACTGTTTTGTCTGTAGGGAAGTGATCATTACAGTGCATTTGAGGAAGGTATATAGTTATAAACTGAATGTGGTAAAACTGAAAACAAGAAGGAAGATAAGGAGACAATGAAGAGAAGTTTGGGCTACAGTCTTCCTAACATAGCTCTTTTGATTCTTGATTGGCAGGTATGTTGTACCAAGCTGTATTCGCTCATCTAAAGTCAGCCAGCCACCCAACTGTGCCAAAGCAAGTGCTGCAAAACTGTATTTCTGGTCCTAGGGATTAAAAGGTGATTGGATTAGTACTTTAAAATCATGTGGGTTTAAGATCTGTTTGCATGGTCCTCTGGAGCCTGAGGACCACAGCTGATTGTTAGTTTTACAATGTGAAAGGGAAGGATGCTGAAGTGAGGTTTAGTTTTGTCTGCATCTGGAATGGTTAATATATAACTGAGTAGTTGCATTTGACTAGCAACAACTCAATTTGTACTTGCACGATTAAAGAGTGTTTATCCTATTTATAAGCTTGCATTTATCTAAGTAAACTAAAAGGGAGGCTGTTGAGTTTCCTTTCTCAGTTGGCAACCAGTGTATCCTACCTAGTTTGTTTTGTTCCGTTGTGCCAGGTTTCCTTGATGTTATTCCCAAGTAGGGAGTCTGACTCTTTAATTACATGAAGAAAACCTTAAAAGTGCCTGTCAGAGGAGAATTGTGGCTGTACAATAGCTTTATGTCAAAAGCATACTAAACTTACTGAATGGAAGGTGTAAATCTAGCTCTGCTCATGCACCAGGTTGATTCAGTAATGTCACCTGCTAGTCAACTGATTTACTGTGCCCGGGTTCCTTCTTAAATAAAAATGGGTTTCAAAGTGCTGCAAAGTAGCTACATTAAAGCAAATAGCTTGAAGGTGCTTTGAATTCCAGGCAGCTCTTTGCATGTTAAATACTAGCCTGGTTTTGGTTTACTGCTGCAGGACAAACAGTGCTCTCAACCCCAGAAAGTTTTGGTTTCCTGGCTTGGCTGCTATTACCTTTGTTCCCGGCACAGTTACTCCAGGGAAACCAGGCGTTTAAGTTCTGTGGCATTGCTCAGCAGCTCTTTATTTGCCACTTTGTAGTTCTGCTCCCTTTTTGTGTGTGCTGTTCTGCCACAGCCTCCAGACAAGTTCCCACTCTGGCAGTGCCGCTGAGCCCATAATAAGTACATGTGGGCACAAGCTTGCAGAGCCACGTTCCGGTCCCAGTTACAGCATGCTCATGTTCCCAGTCTCAGCATCCTAGCTGTGGAAAGGGCATAGTGGGATTTGCCCATCTGTGATCTGCTTTAGGCCTGCTGATGGGAAGCATTTGTTGTTGCTATCTCAGCCTCACTTGTTTTTCTCACCTAGTTTTTAAAGAAACCTGTTACCAATGTCCCTTCTTCTTGTTCCTGTGTCTGCACAACACTCTGCAGTCAGCCTTAGCCTTGTTGTTTACAGACTTTAATCCATTCAGCAATTGGCATCATTATCCTGAAGACTAGTCTCCTTCTATCCTCAGGGTCAGAGCTTGCCTTTAAGTAAAAACTCCTACTATTAAAGCCCTCAAACTAAAGCGATCATAAAGAAAGTTCTTACAAAAAGCAGTCCCTGTGTACCAGAACTAGATGCTATGGGCATTAAGAAAAACCTCAATTTCTGATCTTTCTTACCTTACTGGTTTTCTCAGAAGCAGAAGTGGAAATTGAGCTGTGCCATCTGAAGTAAGGAAATAGATAACAATTGTGCCATGAGCATCCCCGTGCAGATATATCCTAGCTTCAGATTATGGTGAGTTTTGGAAGGGAACCATGCGTGCAACAGCTTTTGCAGCTTGGAGACTGCTTTAACACTACTTTAGCTTCTTTTTGCCTGTGAAGTTAATAGCCTTATATCAGTTTACAACTGAGGGTTATTAAGGCCATCCAGTTACAATTCCTTTTTGGAATTTTAAACTCTACACTAGTGAAACTCCAGCTGAAAGGAAGAGCTAAGGTGCTTTAGAGTTAATCTCTGCAAATCCAGCAGCCAGAGTTGAAATCCATACTAACAGGGGTTTAGCTGTAATCTCTTGGAACAGTGACTCCCTCTAACCAGAAGCCTCAGCTCTGGCTGTGCTGGTAGGGCAGCAGGATGGGGTCTGATGCCTTCTCTTTGCCAAGCAAAGTTTGGGATAGGTGAGCTGGACTAAATAGGTGCTACCCATGTGCCTTGTGCCATGACTGAGCTGCACTAGGATCAAGAAATCCACTGTGGTGGTCCTTGACATCCTGTTGTGGTTCTCTGTGAGCTAGATTACTGTGTCAAGTGATGAACTGGAACATATCTTAGAAATAGAGAAATAACACAGGATTTCAGTAAGAAGTACAAAGGTTACATAGGCAGAAGTAATGAAATATGAACATAATATGTACATTTGTAATTGTAGTACAAGTTGGAGAATAACATACTAAGCAACAGATCTGATGAGTAGCCACAAAGGCAGCCAGGAAAACAAATGTCATTCCTAGATTTTCAAGTATGGTTGTTGTAAGTAAGAAACCCAGGAAATAAAGTGTCACCAGGAATCTGATCTGGGATCCTGGGGGAGACTGGAGCAGGAATGACCTGAGGTTGGGCAGATGGGGCCAGTGAGGGAGGAATGAACTTAGCCTAGAGATGGGGAAGCACGCTGGCAGTCTGCAGATGTCTGCAATGATGCTGCAGGGAGGAAGGTAACAAATTATTCTCTGGCCTGATGGGGATAGGGCAAGAATTAAAATTGCAACAGCAAAGGTTTAGGTTAAACATTAGAGAGCATTTTGGAAGCTTGAGGCTAATGAAAGGAGTGAGTAGCCTGGGGAGATCACTGAGTCTCTGCCTGGGAAAACCTCCAATGAGAAGGGTTTGGGCAGGGCTGACCCTGCCTAGGGCAGGGGCTGAGTGACTTCTCTCTAGCCCTTCCAGCCCTCTTTCCTGCTAATGTACTTGAGCCACTTTTTACTCCTGGGCCACAGACTTCTCTAGCACATTCAAGTCTGTGAGAAAACACTTAGGTACGTCTTCCCCTCTCTCCTTTATGTGCACTTTTCTTGGCTCTGTATAGCCACCTTGCTATCACATATACATGCTGTGGGTTCCAGACAGCAGCCTGGCTCTGTCCACCTCACGCTTTAGCTTCTCTCCCTGATCCTACAAAGTTTAACCTTATAAATCTGTGCACCTCACACTAGCATCAGGCTGAGCCAGTCAGTGCTCTCCCTCTGCTCCACAGCATAGTCTGTAGTTGTAGGGTGTTTGGGTTCAGGTGCTGGTTTTTCTAAGAGGATCCAGGGTCAGGGGCTATCTCTCAGCAAGCTGGGGCCAGAAATCCTGGACCATTCCTGGGTTTGCTCAAGGTAAACCATGTGGAATCCATCTCATGTCCACGCTGCAGGGGCAGGACAGCAAACACCCTGGCAGTTCAAGGTAAAATGGGTGTGCTTTGAGCAGCTGACCTTTGAACAGAGTGTGTTTCTCAATCCTGGGTGCTGGTGTGTTCCTCACTCCTGGCAAAGGGAGGATTGGACCCTACCAGTGAGACAAACCTGGGGCCCATTGCTCACCTACAGCAATCTTGCAGATGGTGGGTTCACCCCCAGCTCTGCAGAGCCCTTTCAGGCCACCCATTGAGCTTGTATCTTAACTTTAACTAGGGCACAATGTAGGTGTAGAACAGTGTCTCTTAATCCTGGACTGACTCCTATGTATGTGGTTGCACTTATGTGCCCCCGTGCTGTTGAGATGGTGCCACATATTTTGCCTTTCTGTCATCTCTACAGCAACCTCAGACCCTAAGTTTCAGTTCATTCTTATGGAAACAAAGAGATTTTTAGTTGGAGCAGCACTCCTTGGGTGGCTAATAGGCTTGCAGTTGGTCTCTTTATTTTGCTTTGGCTCCACTTGTCTTGGCATTACAAATGTCACACACAACGGGTGGCTGCCTGGACCAAAAGCAGAAAGTGCCTGTTTCTGGCAGCTCAACAGCAGGTTCCTTAGGGCTCTTGGCACCCTCTTATGGTGAGTGCAGGCAGCAGTGCAGAGACTGTTCTGTGGGCAGAAGTTGAATGTGATTTATGTCTTAAAGAACAGTCACAAAATGAGTGTGAAATACCTGATTTTACTCTATTTGTTCCCTGGGATTTCATGCTGTGTACACTTCTGACTAGTCACAGAAAAAGAGCGTAAGTAGATAATGCCTATCACCAGCTAGCTGCAGGTAAACCCAGCTCCACAGTAGGTAGGGTACATTGCCTTTATCAGCCCATTGAAAGTGGGAGAGAAGAGGAGTGGGAGGAAGCTGAAAGGAAAGGAGAAGAAGGGCTGCTCATGCCGGAGGGGGCATCCTGGACTTTGGAGAAGCCTGACCCCAGGTGTGTTTGCAGGGGAAGAGAAAAGAGAATTACTATTCAGACTGGCTTTTGCACAGGGAGTTCCTCCCCCAATACTTGGCTTGCCGGAATGTCAAAATGAAGCACTGTAGCTTGGAGTAAGGCTGTGCTAAGGATGGGTTAGCATCAGTGTGAAGCCAGGAGAGCCTGGCTGCCTGGTCCCAGGCTTAGGGAAGGCTCCAGAGAGCCACAGGCCACAGTGCAATGAGGGAAAGCGCACATAGGGGGAGAGGAGATGCGGCAATGATCCGTGATATGGAGCCAATGGAGGAGCTGCAGTGTTTTACTGAAGTTTAAGTCCTCTCTAAATAGTCTTTAAAGCATAAACAAAATTCAGCAGCTAGTTCGTAGTTTTAATTCTGCTCTTGCATGTCTGAAGCACAAGACAGTAAAAGGGGACCTAAGCTAGCAAATGTCTCCTTCCTGTGGCAGATGAGCTGCTTGGAGGGGAAACACCCTCAGCAGTCTCTTGATTGCCATGAGGAATAGGAGACCCAAGAAATATGACCACAGGGAAAAGCTAAGGAGATTGGGGTTGTTTACTGTAGCAAAGAGAGGACATGCAGAATCTGTATACTAAAGGACTTTCTTAGTGTGTGAGAAGTTGTCAGGAAGAGGATTATGATCAATTTGTTTTCTGTGACAGCTCAGGAGGACTTAAACTACAGCAAGGAAGATGCAGAGCAGATTGTAACTGCTGGGTTAACTATGCATTGGCATGGCTTCCCTGGAGAGGAAGATTTCAAAAAGTCATATCAACTTTCTGGAGGATGCTCTAGGTGTATCTGATCCTGCATCATTTCTGGAGGGAGCAGGTGATCTGCTGAATTCCTTTCTGGCCTGTAAGTGATCTGGAATGATCAGTCACCCAAGCAAAGCCTCCCTGATCGCAGATCATAGAGTCACAGAGTCATACAATGGTTTGTACTGGAAAGAACCTTAAGACCATCCAGTTCCAACCTCCTGCCACAGACAGGGACACCTTCCATAGAGCAGGTTGCTTCAAGCCCCTGTGTCCAACCTGGCCTTGAACACTGCCAGGGATGGGGCAGCCACAGCTTCTCTGGGCAGGAGAAGTTGTGGAAGTCTAATGACCAGCACCTTCCTCCCCAGCTTTATTTACCTTGGTTCCTCTGTCTAGTACATATACACTTAACAAAATAAATTCCTTACCCTCCAAAGGCCTTTTCCCTAGCAGGATGTCCATGTGCATCTCCTCTGTGTAGTCATGGAAGTTGGTAGGTGGCCTGTGCCTTCCTCCTGTCACTTAATGCCAGGGCATTTCTCTGGCCATAAGTTATCTTGCTGGGAATAAGAAGGGAAAGAGCTTGCTTAGGCCTTTCCTGCCAGGGGACTGTCTGGCATGAGGCTTATTTTGAGAGCTGGAGTTTGTTTTCTCTGCCGCTAGAGGGAAACATGTGCCTTTGCATGAAAAGAAAGGGCGTCCGTTTTCCGTTTCAGGATGCTGAGCTTGTAGGGATGTATAAATACAAACCCAGCCAAACCCGGGGCACTGCATATCCCAGGCAGTCCCGCTGCTGGTGTAAAATATGTGTTGTCATACCTCAGTGTGGTTTGGTGGGGAAAAGAGAGATATTAAGGAATCAAATTCTGAGTCCATGCAACATAAATTGCTCCTGGGACTCTGAGACAAGGGGCTCTGGGGGGATCAGGCAGCTCGGTTCATGTGTGGTGTGTTCGAGTCAGCATCCTGCAGCTTTTGTCTAAGCCAGTGCTTGTCCCATGGGCTGTGGTGGGGCCTTTGGGGTTCCCATGTCTGCCTCAAATAGCTTTGCTTTCTGAGAGCAAACCTGAATGAAATGTCCCTCCTTAGGAATTAATTTGCCACAGTTCAGCTGTGTACACATCTCCTTTTTCCCCCTCCTTTTTACAAATGGGACAAACTGAGTCATGACAAAGTGTATGTTCTTTAATTGCTCCAGTAATGTCTATAAATTGCTTCCAGCAGCTCAGGCAGAGGAGTCCAAGTGTTATTGAAGATGTTTGGAGGAAACTGATGTCAATCTAACATTCAGTTACCTTCCCCATGCTTAGGAAGGTGATGCTTCATGAAAGTTTCTTGGTATACAGATCTCTTCTGTAGGTGTTGAGGCTGCTCCAAAATAAATAGCTTTATCAGATGTAATAGTTTTCTGTGGTTTTAATAACTCTTGGTGCTTACACTGCCCTTGGTGAGATTTGTGTGGGTATTCAATTGAAACCATTGATCATGGCTTTTTAGCTACTTTGGGTTTTTCTTGGTCAAATGAAGGTTGACCCACTATTCATCGTGGATTATACCCCTGTGTCCACGCGGGAACCCGTGGAGAAGTCAGATTGTCAGAGCTGGGGCTGTATGAGCAAACCATAGGTAACAGATCTGTTGCCTTCCATTTTAAGAGTGACCTTTAACTCACCAGACTTAGCAAAATGCCTTGGGCCGGGTGCTGAGGTGCCCGCTGCAGGCTCACCTCACGGGCGTAGCGTGACGGTGGCCCTGGCCAGCGGCTTGGCACTGCCCTGCAGCTCTGCCTGGCTGGTGGTGACCGCGCCAGGGCAGCGGTCAGTGCATCTGAGCTGAGGGCTGAGCTGCTTTCCTTCCCTGACCCCCTGTCCTGAGGGAGAGCAGGATGCATTGACAGTGCTGGGCTCCGGTGGGTGATAGCACAGAAGGACGAGGAGCTGTGCCTGTAGAAACCAGAGGATGAGAAAGGGGAGAAAACTCCTTTCGCAGTGAGGGATGGCAGCGTGGAATTCAGTGTTCTCTGTGACATTGATCCTCCACAACAAGTGCAAGAAAACGTCTTCAGTTACAGAAACCACATTCATCTGGAGGTTCAGGGAGTTATTTTTGGAAGCTCAACAACTTCACTGGACTTCTGTTTAATAGGTGGCCAATTGCTGGTGTCA
The DNA here is from genome assembly GCA_024733675.1 of Psilopsiagon aymara. Taxonomy (NCBI): domain Eukaryota; kingdom Metazoa; phylum Chordata; class Aves; order Psittaciformes; family Psittacidae; genus Psilopsiagon; species Psilopsiagon aymara. Next base: position 2,185 of record JANRGW010019421.1, on the reverse strand, counting down.
AGATTGATTTTTGTATTGTGGCATAATTGGCTTTTTAAATGCGTTTGTGTGGAAAAAGAATATGGAAGACGCTCCTCTGCCTCTGTTGACTGTGCCAACAGCTCCCTACAATGACCAGAAACCAGGAACCAGTGGATTACGGAAGAAGACCTTTTATTTTGAATCCAAGATGAACTATTTGCAGAATTTTATCCAGAGTATATTTTATTCCATAGACCTAAGAGATCGACAAGGAGCATCTATGGTAGTTGGAGGTGATGGGAGATACCTTAATAAGTCTGCAGTGGAACTGATAGTCCAAATGGCTGCTGCCAACGGGGTTGGTAAATGTTAAATGCCTAAATTCCTATAGTTGCATAGCTGATAAATGCAGAAAACCATAGTAAATTAGTCGCTATATGATTTAATTTCCCCAAAGACTTTACTCAACTGGTAATAGTTAACTTTTTAATGGGAAATCAGTTTGGTAGTACAGAAAATGCTGGTTTTTCACTTTGAAGTGATGTGGTTGGATAGAAGTATGTGAGAATACATGTGCAGCAAAGAAAGAAACAGTGCTTGGGGTTTGTGTGCTCTTGCTTTGTGTTTTCGACATGCCACAAGCTATTGGCACCTGTGGAGTTCATAGGCTCTCTGTCAGATCCTGTTCAGAAGTGAGGTAACTGGTAGAGCCATGGCTCACTGTTCTATGCAGCTCAGCAAAATGAAAGGTAAACCAAGGTGGTTTCTTTCCCAGTGGTTAAGTTGTGGCTGTGTGATAAACACTCTGGGAGCCTTTCAAAATTGAAATAAGATGAGAGTTAGGAATTGAGTGGCAACCTTTACAGTGTTCTCTGTGTGGAAATCTGTGTTTTGGAAGCAGAACAGAAGGCTTGTCTGTTTGCAGCAGACTCTTGGGCATTGGGGTTTTGTCTTTGTTTCCTTCTGCTTTTCAAGAAGAAAAGACTCTGCTGTCTGTCCTGGATCTCTTATGGCAGAGCAAGCTTTATGCTGAGAGACCTGGCTCTTAGGAATTTGACAGAAAAACCTATCTGATCACAATAGGGTAATGAGTAGTAACTGGGAGAATAGAAGGAGAGAATTCTTTTGCCTTTTACGTCAAGATATTTTCAACCTTTAGGGGGAAAAATATCTTTTGGCATTGCAAATTAATGTATTGCTCTTAAGTCAGTATATGGGCTGAGCAGGAGAGCTGGGAAATGTGGACAAAGAGCCAGGCCTGCTGCTTGGACTGCTTGACACTAGGACAGATCTGGTAAAGGTGAGATTACACTGATCTTCACCAGCTGAGGCTTTTCTCATGCGTTTCTTTCCAGCAGTGTGGCTCTTGTCTGGCTCAAATCCAGTTTCACTGCGGGTTCTGGTATTTTTTGTTGGTTTTCTAGAGTCTGACTAATACCTGTGACTGTCAGCACTGGGCTTTATAGAATAGAAGGCATGAGCCCAAGGATTCTTTCCAGTATAAGAAAGGCCATAAGGAGGGCATGTGTACTGTGTTTTGAGTATGTGAAAATCTCCTTGGAGGTGTGTACCAGGGACAGGTACCGTTAAGTCTATAAATGTGGGATCAGCAGGGTTTCCAAATTGCACCAAGCATGTTGATAGCATCACATTCCATGTTTTTAATGATGATTATTTGGTTCAACTACCAAGGTTGTTTGTTCACTTAACCTGACTTGTAGAAAGAGAAGCCTCTCTATTCAGAGGCTGTAACTGTACCACACAGTGTATAGGATTGGTGCATCTTGTGATGCATTTCGTTTGCAGCAAGAGGATGGGAAGGGTGTGCTGATGGCACAGTGAAGCTGCAGACACCGGTTTCCCTGGCATGGAAAATACATTTCTGATGTGAAAGCATCAGCCTGTGTTATGGGGGGGAGGAGGTAGGCTGCAAGTGGTATCTTGCTTGTGTGCATCTTAGGGGGGCTTTCAGTAAAACTGGGGTGGAAGTGTTGCCTGGATTGCTTCAGAGTGTTGTGACATAAAATCACTGCACAAAGTGGGTCTGTTTGTGAACGGGAGAAGAGAAGGCTCCTGAGGGGGAGACCTGAGAGCAGCTCCAGTGCCTGAAGGGGCTGCAGGAAACCTGGAGAGGGGCTTTGGACAAAGGATGGAGGGACAGGACAGGGGAATGGCTTTAACTGCCAGAGGGGAGACTGAGATGAGCTCTGGGGCAGAAGCTCTT
>JANRGW010019420.1:10899-54104 GCA_024733675.1 Psilopsiagon aymara | reverse complement strand
TACTGAGCAGCAACTGAAAACATCGGTGTTACCAGCACTGTTCCCAGGCTGAAAGTCAAAAACACAGCACTGCACCAGCTACTAAGGAGAGAAATGACTGTAACTGCTGAACCCAGGACAACTAGGTACAGGGAGGCACACGACGCACAGATCAGACATTAAGAGCAAGTAACTAAATGAAGTACGGTGATGACATACATTTTGATTATCCATGCACAATGTCTAAACAAAAGAGCAACGTTTACAATGACAGATCAACTAGATTAAGTATCTGAAACGAGGAAATGTATACTGGTGCTAAAAAAATTAGAAAGAACAAAACCTTATTAATAGAAAATAAATTACTACCTAATGTAATTGTAGGCCCTTTGCTTGCACTTGAGCATTTGAGGAAGTATTAGGAGGTATAAAGACAATCTAAAGCTGGCTAAAGTACAACACTAATTACCCCAAGGAATGCAGGACACTTACAAATTAAAACAACCACAACAGGCTTTTATGGAAAACACTTGGAGGTAACTGTCCTTACAAAACCAGAAATCCTTTTCATATGTGATATTGTGCCGGGGTTTTTTGTGGATGAGATTAAAAACCTACTGCAAGTCAAAGGATCCAGCAAAAATAATTGAATACTGGGAATGAGGAGAAAGAAAGTTTTTATAGTGTGATTCTTATAAAGACAGGACAGTATACATTCAGAATCCCAAGTAAATCCCATCAGCTTACAGGTGGTGAAACTACGTATGCCTGAACTCTATTAGGGTGTTAATGTTCACATTACAGATAGAAAATGAACACTTTTTTTTTAACTAGTGTAAAGGTCTTTAATAGTTTTTAATAGCTATCTCTAATCTTTTGTTTTCAGAAGAAACGGTATTACAATTCAGAAAGAGCAAAAGGATTGACTAGTGTCCTAACAAATTACTGCAAACACCAGATGCAGTCACACCTAAATTTCAATGGCCTAAGGTACAAACACAGAAGAAAAGAACTTCTCAGATGAGCCAAATGATCGAATTTCATTTGTAAAGGACAATAAAGCATACAAGCATTGATTTTTTTTCCTCAGAAACTCACAATTCTGCTTGTGAATGTGTAATCAGCAGTTTAGATTCCAGTTAATGCTTTCCATCTGAAGAAACACTCTGTAGAGATTAGAGCAAAACTTACGTTTCATTGTGTTGGAGGAGATGAGAAAAAGACTTTGTTCGTATCAGTCATCCTCTCTGAAATGCAACTTCAAAACAGGGAGAAAAAGAAGGCAGGAGCAAGCTGTGCTTTCCATTCTGGCTCCACCTATGACCAAGGGGGTTCCCAAATGGTCACAGGGTCAGAACACCAACTGTAGCTAACCCTAACACTTCCTTACTAGACCTCAATACACCAGAACCCTTTAGGCTGGCTGAGGGCCACCCACACCACAGGGACAGGCCTATGCTCTCTAGAGATCCTCGGTGGGACGAAGCCCCTGTCACAGGCCACAGGCTGGTTTAATGCGGGCTTTGCCACATCTTTACCATACCTCTACCTTACAATTGCCACACTCTGCCCTCGGCGGAGGTGCCCCGGTGGCTCCGGCTCCCTCAGCCGTACTCCGGAGAAAAGGGAGGGGACCAGAGCACCCACGGGCAATGCCCGCCTGTTTCCACTAGATGGCGCCGCTGAGGCTGGGAGGCAATGGCCGCATGCCGCACAGGGTGGCGCCGCCCGGGGGGGAGCGGGGCGCTGGAGGGGGCGCGCGAGAATGGAGAAATCGTTTGCATTTGCTTCTTCCCCCTCTCTCCCCTTCCTTTGTATAATTATTAAATATGAGTCTTATTCCCTTTCCTTTCAGAACTCCTACTGCTTTGGTTTTGCTTTGGGTGACTACGGACAAGCACAGAATCTCAGACAGGTCTGCCGGGGAATGTACTTGGTGCTTAAAGCCAGAAGTCTCCAGCTACTAAAACCATACAGCCACAGCAGCTGTTGGATACGGCAGCAGATTTTTAAACTTACCAGTGAATATCCACTCATTCACAGAAACCAGGTCTGGAGGAAGCCTTAATTCAAAATGTTACACCATCAGAAAAAAAATGTTTTTAAGACTCACAAAAAATCCCAACCCTATCATAAGGCAGAAATGGTTAGTCCCCTTTCCTCCTTCCATATATCTCCCATCTCTCCTCACCATGCTGATGCCTCCAGTCACTGACAAGTGACTCCAGTGCCCGAGCAAGGGCCTCAGTTTAACTCCAAGAGAGCAAAAAGGAATATTAGCTGTTAAAATCTGTGGCATCTGTAACTGAACAGAGCACTGGAGGTGGGCTGAGCCACCAGCTGGGCCCCTGCAGGGGCAGAGTTAGGTTAGATTTTTAGAGTCAAAGGCAATTATTGTACACAGTTTTACTGTCTCTGCAGGGCACCTGAGAAAGGTTCAGCAACCAGAGTCACAGAGCGACCAACAGGAGGGGCAGGATCAGAGCAAGAGGTCTCTGCCTGCTTGTCTGCATTGTACTGAATCCTCCCGACCCATTTAATCAAACCCTACACAGCTGGCTCATCTGCAAGCTGGGAAACACTCTTACAAAGGGCAATGTAATGTATGCAAAGATCTCCACTCACGTGTCCCTTTTTGTTGTCACCTTTAATTTCTCCAGGCTATCAAACAGGTCGCATAAAAAGGGCTCACGTCTGGTCCTGGAACCGACACCAAATGATAGCTTTTTGGAAACACCATTCTGCAGAATTTTATGTGTCCCAGGCTAGGTTCAAAGCAAGAAACCTGGAGTCTGAGCTGTCCTGTCTGAAACTGGCTTAGCCTTGGCACTTACACTCTGAGACAACAGGAGGTGTAGGGGAAGACTGTGGTCTCCCAGGGCCAGCCTAGACAGTACAGCTGGTTACAAGGACTTGTGGGTCTTGCAGGGCTTTAATCATGTCCTCTTCTTTCCCTGTTTCCACAGGAGTAAAGCCACTTTCCGCAGACACAACACCCCTCTTAGGCAGCCCACCACTGCCAGCAGTCAGAGAAAAACTGGTGGTGTGGGAAGCCTCCTGCCCTGGGAAGGCATGGAGCGCATCGCACCCAGGCACGCAGTATGTGAACCACTCTTCTGCATTTACCCCAGAAAGGTCTACTACAGGTGACCGCCCTTCCACTGGAGTCTGTGATTTATCCAGCTTTGAGGAAACCAACCTGACTTCCCCTGGCTGCAGCAGCTGTTGCTGCAGAACCTCTCAGCTCATCACATTTCAGATGCAGATATGAAGTTTCTAGCACAGTCAAAACTTTCCTAATGATTTTCGTCTTGCATCACCTTCTCTTCTGCCTCCACCACTCCTGTGGCAAGATGCATACGCTTCAGCAACTGGCAAGAGAAAAATGAAAAATGAACAAGAATCAGCAAAAATGCTTGCGCTCTTATAATCCCCAAAGTTGTTTATGTCTGTATCAGCACCGAAGCTTCCCTTCACATTACTTGGGAAGACAGGTCTGGCTGTGGCATAGTAAGTCAGGACACACTGGGAAATAAATAAATCCTAGACTTAGCACTGATAGAAGAAACAAGTTTGATTGTTGTGTTATTAATTTTCTAGTTCTCCTAAAGTTTAGCTTGGGCTATGGTTCTTATAACTTTTGCCCATATATATACATATATATATGTAGTTGAAGTGTTGGCTTTGTAATTACATTCCACATCTTTCCATAGATCATTACATGGGTAACAAATAACTGTGGTAAAAAACGCAAGTCCTTTTTCCTGAGTTGTTTCAAAACCTTGATCAGAATGATTATTTTCATCATTTCTTAAATTCCAAGTCTACAAAATGAAGCCAGCATTTGCCTGCTCCCCATGTAGGTGACAGAGAGCTTTCTGTATTAACTCATCTAAGGCACTTTCAGGTTTTGTTAACATCTTCTGGCAGAGAACTTCAAAATGCTATTTTTTTTTCTTCTTCTGAGCCCCCTTTGATTCATGAGGAGGCCCATATTACCCATGGATCAACAGCAGTACTGATGTATGACCTTGCTAGACACCATGATCATCATAAAATCCATTAATGTGTATGTTGAGTTCCCATCTCCTATTCCAACATTCTCTACCAATTTCCCAATTGTTTTCTACACAATCTGTTCACCTGCTCCAAAAGAGCTACATTGAGCAGTGGACCCTGCTTAAAGACCCTGATCCAGAAACCCATTAGTACGTATTAAATGTAAATGTATGCTTTAATGCTTTGCCAGATGAAGGATAAATCTCTATAATGCTAGGAGAAAATGGCAGGTTTCTAAAGAGCTGGTTCATCTCTGGTTCTACTTACACCAGTGTAAATCAAGAATCTTGCAACACTCACATGCAATGTAACAGGCAGAAGGGCAAGGGAGACCAGAATCAGGCTGAGTGCCATGACCATCGGTCACGTCTCACCAACAAAACTCCACAGCAGGAGTATGGGATACAGGCTGCTTTATAATTGCTTGGAAAATTGGCTAATTGCCAGCTGCAAACCAAAAACTGATGTCACCTCTAATTGCCCAGTCTCAGCCATAGTGAACACACCTGAACAGTCAGACCCTGAGGTGAGTCTCTGCAGCTCACAGAGAAAGAAAACCTTCAGATTTTCAATGCACATTGACCTGTGGGCTATTACTGTTGCTCACGTTATTTATTAATTTACTAGCAGTTAATTACTGCTGTTACATGCTAAGGATTAATGCAAGGTGCTGTTAATAACTAAGAGCTGGTTTAGAGTTTTCCGTGTTGAAAGCACTTGACAAATACTATCTGAGCCTCACATGAACAGTGTACTATGAAGACAATAGGAAATACTTTTATCTGCTTATGCCCCATGCTGGGAATCACATCAATGATTCCCACACACTGTGAAGACCCCAACGATTCGCTTTTTTCCTTTTGTTCACCTAGTCAGCTGTCTAGATACCTGTTGTGGTGAGTCCAATTCACCACACTGTTGGCACCCTGTGTTATCAAGTACAAGCATTCCTGAAGCTACTGCTGTCATACATACATACATTCTTGCACTCACTTTATGTTCTTGTCATTCACTTGTCCAAACATGCTGGGTGATGCACACCTCCTCCTCTGGAACTGATACTACACTCAGCCTTATGCCCGTTACGTTAGCAGAAACATTCAACTCTGCTGCTCTCAGTGCTCCCCTTGACAAGAAGACACCCCAGTTTCAAGGCTCTATTTTCCAAATGCTGTCCATGAAAGACAGCTTCACAAGGCTCCTATCTGTGTCTGGGGTGGCGCTTTTAAAAAGACCCCTGTATCACATAGCCTGTGAAGCCTGTGAGCTGCATCACAGATGAGACTTTGGGGTCAAACCCTACTATCCTCTGAATTAAACAGTTTCTTTGATGAAACAGAAAGGAAAATGTGTCAGTCTACCAGCAACTGTTTACTGAAGCTGGTCAAAAAAGGGGTTTTTTGTTGTTTCCCTTTTTTTGTACAAAAGAAATCCATCTTCCAGTGGCAGCTTTAACCACTATGAGCTCCTTTTTTTCAAAAACACTAGAAAATACAACACACATATTACATGCCAACCGTACCACACCCCCATCCACATCAGCTGCTTCATTGGCTCTGGCACTGAGAATGCACAATAATGGCTTTAGAGGTAAAAACCCAGGGTTCTTTGACGTGTCATTCTCACTTATACCTTATCCAGCACGTTAGGAAACTCATCAGTGCACGTTCATACCTGTGACTGCTACACACTGGAAGGGTTTGGCATTTGGGCAATTTCTTTAAAAATTAATACAATCTCCTTTCTAAATCACACCTTCTGTAATTTAGTGTCCGAACTTTATCATCAGCAGATTGCTTTCACAGAGTTCTTGATGAAACTCTAAATGGTTCATGGCACAGTAATTTTTCCTTGTTAATATTCTATTCTCTTCTAGAAACCAGACAATGTTTTAAAAATAAATTGGTAGACCAATTTATAAATTCATGAGTTAAAGCAAATCTTATTCTTTAGCATATGGGGAGTAAAAACAGCCTGCTAAAACAAAGCCTTAATTTCATATGATTCCTCACTGTGCAACTTCTGTCTGACGTTTGTAATTAATGTTTGTTTTTCAGCTGTAACTACTCTAGCTGGTATGTCAAGGGCCTGTACAGCATCCATACCATCTCCTCCAGGATTTAGGATATTTCCCCTCCTGTAAAACTGCAGCTTGCTACAGAAGCATCCCAGATGCTGCTTGAGGCAGCTGCCTTTTTTCAGTCAATTTGTCCATGTTTCCATGCCAGATGTGAGTGCTGGCAAAAAAAAAAAAACAATTAATGAACCATTCAGTAAGTGGGCACCAAGTGGGATTCACCACTCAACTGCTTCGCGATGTGGGAAATAGGGCAGACAGCAAGTGGAAGAAAAGGATCACAAAAGAAACACACACATGAAACTAGTGAGGAAAGGTAGAAGCCAACTTCTTCCTTCACTTCTGCTTCCCATGTGAATCATCTTTAACTGGATCCAGCTGTAAATCTGAAATAAAAAAGGATTTAAGAACAATTATGTAGCAAGATTTAGGCATAAAAATGATTTGTTTTGAGCTTGAATCAGTTGGCTCCTGTAAATACCTCCGAGGGCTTCCCTCACTCTCTGTGCTTTAGTGGCAAGCAGACTGCTCTGTACAGGCAAGTAGCCTAAAGTCAATATTCAACTACCACAAAAAGAGAAAGACCACTCCCCCACAAACATGAGGTGGTGAGGAAACCATCCTAAATGTGTGATATAGGAGATAATTCACCAGGTTTTATCTATTATGCTTAATCCAGTGGTCTCATGTGAGAGCGAAGCATGCCCTGCTTACCTGCCTGCAAGAACTTTTAGAGAGAGAACCTATAGCAGAGCACCTCATACTTACCTCACCTGTACTTACATCAGGAGAGTACAAACATGTCTGCTTTTGAAGACCTTGTGTTAATTCAGCCTCTAGCAAGCAAAGGGCAAAATAGTTGATACAAGCACACTGCAGTCTAAAGAGGAAGGCTACATCCTGCCAAGATGGATTCAACAGCCTGTCTGCAAACTGGGATTGCTAACAGCAACAGAAGGCTTAGGTGTGCTATTTCTGCAGCTACACTTTACTGATTGAATCAGGGGCCTCAGCAGCAGCAGTTCACCTGAAGAGGAGCACTTCAACAGCAAACAGATCTCCAAAACAAAACAAAATAACCTAACAGCCTGGCACTGCATAAACACCACATCTCCAGTTCCAACAGGTCTCTTGGCTTCCCAGAGCAAACACTCAGCAGTGCTTTCTTTGCACTTATGAGTATCTGTGTGGGGTATTTGGCAATACTCTTTTGAATGTCTTTCTACCTTAAAAATGAGCTCTGCCTGGAAACCACATTTTCTCATGCTGCTAAACAGCAATTTTTCCAAACAGCATATACTGAACTATACTGGTGGAAGTACTGGAGCAGGCTGCCCAGGGAAGTGGTGGAGTCACCATCCCTGGAGGCATTTTAAAGATGTGCAGATGTGGCACCTGGGGACATGGTTAGTGGTGAACTTGGCAGTGCTGGGTTAACAGCTGGACTCAATGATCTTAAAGGTCTTTTCCAACCAAAAGTATTCCATGATTCTAAGTAAATGCAAAAGTGATTGTATCCATACAGACACTAAAATCCTGAATAAGTAGATTAGAAGACAGATCTGTTGTCATGGTGGCAATCTAGATTAAACTGAAATTTGAGTTTCTGAACAAAATAAATACAAGTTAAAAGGGCACAAGCAGTGATCACCTCCTGCTGCTGCTGAAGTTTGCTACCAGTCATACCACTCCTTTGCCTCCTGATTTAACTGGATAGAGAAATTATCCAAAAAGTTATTGGAGATGACTGCAGGCAAACAATCCAATCCATCAATTCCTGTTTCCATTGTCAAACAGGCTAAAACAATATAAAATCAATAAAATCTGGTCACCAGTTCAAGGGAACAGTAAAGCTATCTGGCAACAAAGTGTTTAGCCTGATTCACAGACTTCCCTCAGTTCTAGGACTGAAAAGCAGATATTTCTATTTCCTTGGAAACAGACAATGCCGAACAAATAATTATTTAATCCGAGTTTAAATGGTGTCTGTAGTAAAAAGACAGTTTAGGTAAGAAACACATTTCCTGCAATGTACACTGCTCTTTGGCCTTATCGAGGCAATGCTCTCTTGTTACAGACCCAGGTCAGAATAAGCCTGAAATGAAGATGGGATTACCTGCATTTAGCAGGATAGCAGCTATCACTTCAGCATAAGCTGAAGTGAACACAGCATTTGACTACCTATGGAAACTCCAGCATAAGTGTCAGCAAGCCATTAGTGATCAGTAATTACTGGATGCTGATATCAATGATAAGGACATGTGATAACAATATGTTAGATTTCACATAAAAAATAATATCAAAAGTCAAAGGACTCTGATATTATTTCATCTCCAAACTGTTATGACAGTGATAGCAGGGGTGAGGGGGGAGAACCAACCAACCAAAACAAGTTAGCACACAGGGTAAGCAGTTGTATTTTCTGAAATTACTGTTTCAGTGATACAGCAAATACAAGCAGTAAAGGGGACCTGACCTAAAGAGGGTGTAGCATCCAGTTTCACTAACAAAGCCTTTGTTTCCCATACTTGGCAGCACTGCATATAATTTCAGCTCCATTCTCCTTTTAAGATGAAGGCTGATACATAAGCAAAGTGAGCAAACAACAAAAATATTCAGCAGCATTTCAGCTGCTTAAAAACAGAATTTAGCCCCAGCTGTTTGCTTTCAGCAAATATTTATGAGCACTGTGTTTTGTTCAGACAACTACTTGCTGAAAGCAGAGCCTAGGACTGTATCAGAGACCCACTTAAAAGGCAAACTGAATTTGTTTGGGGAAAACTAGGCAGAAGTAGTTTACAAAATATGTATTGCAAACAGGGCTGCAAAACAGTGGCATTAGTTAGCATGTATGCCCAGAGGCACAAACAGCTTATGACCACAGGAAATTGAAAGTGGTCTTGTGTAAGAGGTCACTGCGTGTCTTTTCTGAGGCAGAGCAATGGTTACCACAGATTTCAGTTACCAGAATCAGCTCTAGAATTTGGAAAAGCGTGAGCAAAACTCTGGGGATTCTCTCCCCTTCTCCAGAGCGTTTTACCCAGGCTACGGTACCAGGGAATTGCCCCATGCTTGGGGCACAGCAGGAGGGGGACATCTGCCATTTGCTGCTCCCCTGCATTGCTCAACTGCAGCAAGAAGAGCAATAATGAAGCCAGAAGGAGAGAGGTGCTGGGGTCCTGTCTGCCCATCTGAAAGAAGTTTGTTGTTTTGGACAGCAACCTACTGTTCTTCTAGCTAAGTATCAGACTGTAGGTAATAAAATGCATTGTAGAATACAGGTGGGGTTAAATAGCAGGTCAGCTATTTGCCATTCACCCAAGTTGCAGTCAACACTCAGGTTTGCACTCCTGAGTCACTGTACCCCCCAAAAAAAATCTTAAAATCTGGTTTATATTCCCAGACACATGAGTATTAGACGCTGAGCTAGGATTTGGAAATTCATTTATGGTCAGGCCTCAAAAATGGTAGCATCTGAGCAGCCTGCAGCAGGTCACAGCCCCACACAACAGTGGTCGGAGCAGATCCTTGCACCAGCCACAGAGCTGACAGCCTGGCACTGCTCAGGCTCTTCCACTGTGTGGGCAAAAGTGATGGCTGCGAAACAGGATCTGCTGTGTGTCAGTTCAATGCTGACATTTCATTTTTAATATCAAAAGCAGCGTACAAAGCAGCCATAGGTCATCTTTCCATGACACTGGGCTGCAGCTGCTCGGAAATATATAGCTGGCTTGGCCCAGGGGAAGGACCTACAGGCTGAACTAATACGTGCTTTGGGTTTCTGACTCCTAATTCCTTCACAGCATATTGAAAAGCAATGGTCAGGAACAACTTCTCCCTCTCATCTAACAAAAGCCAAAGCTGTGCAGGGAGAAACACAAATGGTTTCCACCAGAGCCAGCTGTGCCAAAAGCTTTGCTCCACTGCATGGTTGCTGAGAGCCCTAGGAGCAGTCACTCTCCCTGCATGCAAGCTCTGTGCTGGAATCCTGTCAGTTTTGGACATGATACCCACACTAATTTTTTATATACATTTTATCATGGAGCAAGAGTGAAGGAGCTTTTCAATATCATCATTAACAAATCATTGATCCAATTATCTGCCTTTCTATTTCATTTCAAATTTACAGTCTTGTTACTGCTCCTGTGACAGGAATAGATTTTCAGATGATTTCAGAAGTAGTTAGGAAGCCATTATGAGTCAATGCGTGTCATTAAATGTCTTACTGAATGATTCTGTTCGATTAATGAAACCATCTGATGAATTTAACTTGATATTCCAGCAAAGAGCAGATGACAGTATTTCGAAATGGGAAAGACTTCTTTCACATATTCTGGTGTTCTCAGTGTCTTTCAGTATTAGGGATATGTTCCAATTATGAGAGGATTTGAAAGCTGAAACGCAAGGCTTCTCTGATTGTCCGTGGGACTTGTGCCTTAAGGCCACTTTCCCCAGGCACAGCTGAGAAGGAAGAGTTACAGGGCAGGTCAAAAACATGGCCTTAATCTACACATAAGGCAGAGCCAACACCTGGAGAAAAGCTAATAAACTTGGTAAGTCATTCTATAAAAAGGAAGAAAAGATGCACAGTTTTACGTCTCATTTGCAGTTGCTCCCAGGAGCATTTCCTGGAATGGGGTGGCTCTGGGCATAAGCTGTATGACAGTGATAAGATTTGAACCCAGCCCTCTGCAAGGCTGGAGGCAGAGGAAGAAGGCAATCAGTGCTGGGTTTGAGAAGCATTCTTAACATTTGTTCACAGCAATTTCTGTAGACATACGCTGACAAATATCTTTCAACTCAAAATACCTCTTTTTAGCCTCTGTATTTCCCCCTAACAAAAGTAGAAAACAATTAGAAACTGGACTCTAAAAAGAAAGGATCAGATCTCCATCTTAATGCTTACACAGTATAACAGTGACTATCCCCAAGAACAGCCAGATGCTGTATTGCAGGCACATTGCATAATCTTTAGTTAACTTTTCCATCATCCTTCCAAGACAGAGATATTACCCTACGTGATGGCCCTCTCAGATTCACTCCAGGTACAGCAGGAGGGATGTTTTACATAGGCTTTCTTCCTTACGAAATTTAAGTGCCAGATCTGCACTGTCCAAATGTGTTGACCATGCTATTTGCACTATCATCTGTCAAAGCATTTTGCTGCCACATGAAGTGTATTTCTGAAACAGAATTTCAGATTATAACCCCCTCTGATGTCCTTCCAACCACAGTGACAACTCCAAATGGCTGTCTAAGGGGCTCATTTTATACCTGGGTCAGATCTGAGCTGTGGTCAGATAAGATCACGTAGCCCTCATGGGCTCAGGACCCAACTTCTTTCCCCTGCACCCACTGACCAGCATCATGTGGGTGCAACAATAGCTGTGCATGTGGGGAGTGCTCCTGGGCTTCTGTCTGTGTGAAGTTTCTGTGGGCTTTTGTCGGAGTGGGTGAACCTGCCACAAAACGTACACAAAAGCTGAGTAAAGATTGCACAGATAGATAACGAGTATCTGAGATCAAACGCACAAGATTCTGCAGCTTGTCCTGTACTGCTTTGCCCTTGCTGAGAGCGAAAAACAGCAGATTCTTAGCACGGAGGAACGCTGTAGAGCCAGGACACAACACTTTTTCTTTGTTCATACAGCACTATCCCCGAACCAGAATTTAATCCCAGACAAATATTCGAGATATAGGAACAAAGTACTGCAAAGCAATTCACACCCCTACTGCTCATATTAGGAAGCTCCTAGGCTTCTTCTGTTTCGAATAGTTTAAAAGAAAGAGTACTTGACTAAGGATTTATGAGGGTTACAGAAACTTGGTAGGAGAGACTGATAATTATATTGCTCTACCATATTCCTTTAGAACCACATGATATCACACACTACTTCAGCCAAACTTAGGAAAACATACTTGTGAGAAAACCCTTATTTTAATTTAAAATTAATTGAATAAATACTTGCCTTGAATATATTCATATAAACGCTATAGGAATGCCTTGATAGGATGTACTCACCAATGTTTTCCTGCATTTCATAGGTGAATACAGTTGCTTCTATAGATCAAATTTCAGAATAATCTAATTACCATTAATAGAAGATTAAAAATACTACTATTGGTATCAAACCAAAAAAACTTGTGAATATCAGATTCACAATCTGTGTTCCTTAGTATTCATTTAGACATTATTTCTGTGCAATATTTAATTCCCTTGGATAAACCAAAGGACTTGTGTAAATAAACTATTTATCCAGAACAGAAAAGGGGTTGATCATCTGGCCGTTATTTACTGTCTAAACAATAATGAAGGATTCAAGCACAAATTGTAAACCAGGCAGATCCCCTGGGAAGAGGTGTCCTGGGCAAAAGTGGGAGACAGACAGTGCTCTTCACTAACTGCTGTTTTACCTTCCTGAAGCATTGCAAACCTTTGACAGACAGCACAGCAGATCAAGTACCAGAACTCACAATGCATAAACAGCCAACTCCCAAGTTAAACAGCATCTGTACTCCTTAACTCTAAAAATATGCAGGCCACATCGGACACAGACTGCAGACCTCCAAGCACGCATCTCTATACTACATGCTGCAGGGCTTGATTTTAAAGTCTACAGAACGCAGGTTTGCATGTTCCAGAGAAACAACATAAATGTGAAGCTTTGTGATTAATTTTGCCCTGATTCATTCACAAGTTCACCCATCCATCATGTGCTAAAGTAATGTAAGCCCAGCCTACTTGAGCAATCTGGGAACCTGCACACTGCATCCCCAAGAGGAATTGATTCTTCAATTTCCTTCAATGATTTTGGAAATTTTGCTCAGCAGTAAACAACCACAGTCAGTAACTGGCAGCAAAAAACACTACCTGGCTTACTCCAACATTAATCATCTCAAGTAAGTGAAAAGTAAGGGCCTGATTCTGACCCTCCGATCAACTCCTCAGTATATATCAGACAAAATTCTTACTGCATACAGGAGATCAAAAGACACTATTTTTAATTTATTTAATAAAAATCTTAGTTCTTCAAAGGTTTTGAAAAAAAAAATCTTAGATTAATTTATCTAAGAAAATATTTTAGAAATTTCTCCCTTCATACATTTCAGCAATAAAATGCTTAAATATGTATCAAGTTCCATTACAATTCAGAATGAGGATAAACTGCTGATCCACTCCCCATTCACATCACTCAGTGCTTTGCTAATATCTACAGCATTTCTGTAGAGAGCACACGTTTACTTGGTCTGCAACTATTTTCTTATATATTTTTGTCTAAAGAAGAGTATCTTTTTTCTCCTTTGGAAGAGGTGAGCTAAGATGAACCAGAAAGCGTTCTTGCCTTTTAGTACATCAGCACTGCAATGGCTTGGACATTCCATATTTTGGTTACAACAGTGAAACATATCACTGTGATTAGAACTTCCAACAGAAAATGTCATGCTAACTAAAATCATAGGTAAACTCAGAGCTCTTTGTTATGTGGATGGTCGCTTTGTGAATAGTGTAGTGAAGATACGACGTAAGACAGCATTAGGAGAGGAAATTATGAAAGGTGAGGCACTTGTGCCTCCAGAACTGTTTGAACTATAAGACATCGATATCAACAGGGACTGAAGTCACCACCAATGAAAATAGCATCAGATTCATTGTACTCTTTTGCAGAGAAGAGAAGTGGCAGCATGTTGTTTCAGTTACATTTTTGCCCTCTGGTTTTAATAGGGTTTCACTTGCAATGGTAGATAGAGAGGGTCTAATTGCAAACCTATGCTTTGAATATCTTTGAGCTACCTGTATCTTGGCTGTTCACACAGAAATCGGTGAATCCTACAAGTTACCTAAATATGGAAGCTCTGAGGGTCAGATCCTCAGGTGAGGTAAACCAGTAAAATTTAATTAACTCCACTGAAACGTCCCAACATGCTGACTCTACAGTCAAGGGAGGAAACAGAGGGAGCCTTACAGGAGATTAAAGCTGCTGGAGTAAGTTTAGCAGCATGCGTTTTATTAGCACACTATGGGCTGCTAATACAAACGGGGCAACACCAAGAAACAGGATATGTAGGGAGATGCAGGAGTAGTCTAAGTAAAGAGGCCCTAAGATTGCTGTAGCTAACAGCAATAGAACTCATCCAAGTAACATCCCAAAATTTAGAAATTGCAGAAATACAGCAATAAACCACCAAGGCCAGCATCAGAAGGATATAGCTGACAACAGAGATAAGGGATCTGAATGTTTGGTACAATGAGAAGGGGAAATTCCCCACATTTTCCCAGATTTCTATCCTTATACCTCCAAGTACACACACTGTGAAGATCTGCTTGACTTTGCTCTTGTGTTGGAAAGAATCCCAAAACAGAATGTGAAGCTTCAAGGCTGAAATCAGACGAGACAGAATGACAAGATCAGAGAATTACTAGAGTTACAACTCTTTTTTGAAACTCAGGGCCTACAACACAAAACAAATCAAATGAGTCATTGACCTAGGTGCTACATCTTAATGAGAAAAGGTTTTGGAAGAGTTTGTAGAGAAGTTTTTCCCACAATGTAGTTCAGTTAGCCAATGTAGTTCAGTTAGCCTTTAACTCTTCTCTTACTGAGGCAATATAACAGAGCCAGGACTACAATCTCCCATCTTCACGGGAGACAGGCTTTTCCAGGTACACTTTCCTCTGAATTTTGTCTTCTTTGTAACACTGTCCAGAGACTGTCAAGGAAAAGTTTCATCAGTCAAATCACTGACATCTCATGATGAATTTTTTTTAAAACAGACCACAGACACTTCTAGAAATTCAATAAATTGATTGCGTTCTTTAACTTCCTTTCCTCCCTGTTTTAGCATTTGAAGCACTGTTTTCTTTTGTGTCTGGGTATGCTAGTCTAATCAATAAGAAATTATACTTTCGCCTTTTTACATTCCAATAAAGGCAAATGCAACATATTTCTCACTCATTTGTATTGACTGCAAAGCAAAACCAGAGAAAACTAATGGAAATTCTGTAGTGTTCTTAATGCTGCCATCTAGTACTGGGGAATTGCACTGTCAATGCTAACTTCATTTGCAGAGAGTATTATTCTTAACAGTGTGTACATTCATGTATGAAGCTTTTTTGTTATTAGTAAAATTAATTATCATAAGATTAATTGCTCAATTAGAACTCAGCACCAGTGTGCTATCTGATTACCCCAAGGGGGGAGCCGAGCAGCTGGGACTGCAACCTGCTGCATGGGCGAGATGCATCTCCTTACTTTAAGTGACTGTTACTGGCTATAGTTTTGCAATAAGGATAATAAATGCTGACATTCCATTCTCCTTGTATTTTGGGGTAAAAGAATCAAAAGTAAGGCCAAGAGCAGAGTGACCAGTATATCTTCCTTCCCACCTTTACATACCAGTAAACTCAATCCCAATGCTGTACGTAGCTCAAGAGTGCTAAGGGACTCTCCCTCCAGTCCAAGGATCTCAAATAGGAAGAGGCTGAGAGAAGAAGAGGAAGTAATCCTCTGCATTTTTTCACAGCAAAAAGTAGGCCGCTTCTGGCACTTAAGGCACCACCTCCTGAGCACACAAAGCTCTCTTTTTTAAAAACTAAACAAAACCTTTTGCAATGAAAATGTTCTTCGAAGTTTTTCACAAGTCAGTGGCGCACTCTAAAACAAACCAGTATTGCTTCATCAGTTACATATATACTCCATGCACTTTCTGGATTTCCATGTTTCTCAAATGTCCTGTTTCCATGAAAGAACAAAACGTTTATTTATACCATTTAAACAGTGCTGAGATGATTGTCTTCACCCTACAACTATACACGGAGGGAGAAGACAATGCACCTTTTGCTCATGTAAAGCTACTTTTGCACTTCCAGAGAAGAATAAAACTCCCATCCCAGCAGGAGTCATGTCACCTTGATTTGAAGGGAACTTCCAGCACCTGCTCTAAATATTTGCTGGAAAAAAGCAGAGTGACACTGTCAAATGCTCTTCATTTCTTCCCTTTCCTAGACACTCTCTCTTCTAATCTGCTTTTTAGGAGAGGCACTTGCAAGTTAAGAAAAAGTTATGTCTCATTATGCAACCAAGATATCAGTGACAAGAGAGTCTGCTAGATATTCAGAGTCGTTCTGGATAAGAGTTAGTAATATACCACTGGAAAAAAGATAGTCAATGAAGAATGAAAGATGGGAGGATGTGTGAAATAAGAGCCAAACACGTATTTTTCGGATGGCTTCCCCAGCAATTAAGTTATTGTCAAGTTGAGACTCTATACCCCTGGAAGGATGTACGAAACTGGAGAGTTAACATTTGAGTGGCTTCATTCACATTAGCATTAGGGAGCAGCATTCATCTTGGAGAAAAGGAGAAAGTCATGAAAGCAACTGTTGTTTTTTTTTTATCAACGTCACTTCTGACTTCTTTATAAAAATAAATGCTTCAAAAATAAGCATGAAAAAATTGCAACAGCAAATTTGCATCCCAGAGAAAAGTTAATGTTTCTACTTGGCTAATTCATCACTGAATATTGAAATGCCGACAACAGAGGCAAAGTATTTAATAAGTTTAACTTGCAAATGCGCTGGGCCAGATTTCCAATAGAGCTGAGAATACTGAATGCCTTTGGAAACTCTCGTGTCCCTTATTTAGTGTTGATTTGGAGCACAGCTCTTGGAAATGCAGATCCAGTTGAGGACCATCAGCAGAGTCCAACACTGATTTCTATTCCAAGCTTATCCCTACAGAGTGAACAAATTAAAAAAAAAAGTATTAGGAATTTGACTTCTATAATAAATGCACTGAGTAACAAATCCTTCACCTTGCCATCTATACTTCCTCCTAGCAGTGAAAATATCTCCTAAGATAAATCATAGAGGGAAATTACCTAATAAATACCAGGAAGGTTTAAATCAACACAGTGAGAAAGATATAGAAATCAGCACATCTTTCCATTGCCTTTATCCAAACAAGACATGAACAGCACAAAATCAATTTCAAACACAGTGTAACATGTCAAAACCAATTAATGCAGTCAGGGAACTTTCTGTAAAATTCAACAGTGATCTGGGTGGTTTCCCTGGAAGAACATAACTGCTATTAATAAGACAAAGTGCATTTGGACAGAACTTCGAATCACACAATAATGATTAGGTCTGGCAGGAAAAATGACATATTGTTTTGAAATATTTTTTACAAAAAATGTAGGGAAAGAATAATTTACAGTGAAAGTGTATGCTTCTCTATGGTAGGAGGGAAGCAGAGGAAGCGTTCTCCAGAAACAATCGCACAGTTAAGATTCAGACAACTGGAGGGGTCAGACCAGTAAGAAGGACAAGACATTGGATGCAAATCAGGAAATATATCCTTTTTCTCTATTCCTTTTCTGCACTGTCCTTGGAAAGCAAACTAAAAATCACTTTTAGGTATCTGAAAATACAGATGTTCACACACTAAGACTTTATGGGTGATGCAGTAGCTTACATCAACTTGGTGGCCATGAACCAGGCACTCTAGACAGGCCTGATCTCTTCTCCCCGTAAAGGCCAAATGACAGTGCAACTGTTGTCATCCATGTGCCAAGAAAGACTTCCACACTTTTTACTTCCCTGTTTGTTATAGCTTGGTGTTTGGGAGTCCTCTATCCCCCTCAGGCTGCTCAGCTCTCATTAATGCATATTTGTTTCACTAAAAGCATCTTCTATCTTTGTTGTCAAATTTTTTTGACACGTCTGCTCCAACTTGGGGCTGCTTGGCTGAAGGCAACTACTGTGCAGCAGATCCAAAGGGATATCACCATATTGCTCAGGAGGTAAACAAGGACATGGAAGTTTCCTTAGTGACCCAAATGATTCTTAACCAGTACTCTACTACTTTATTTAAAGCTGCATTTGACTAAGCTCTGAAATCAGCATAGAAACACCTGAATAGTTGCAATGACATGCATTAATTGCAGGCACTTTAATATTTCACAATAGCATTATTTTTTTCCAGTAAGCAAAATGAAATTGTGGCAAGATGTTACAGAAAAACAAGAGAGCTCATATCTGTCTCTGATGCACAACTACTGTATTGTTCATCAGTGAGCAGTCCGGGTCAGTGGTCACCACAGGGCCACCTTTCTTTGCTATGAAGAGCTGTACATACCTGTCTGTCCCGATAAACCTCTGCTGGTGAGAAGATATCTTTTAATATAACTAATGTACAAAGGGGAAAATATCTTCACTTGTGGAAACAGTCTCTAAGAGATGATGGACAGGAAAAGTAGAGTTCCTGTTCTGACTATTCAACAGCAACGGGCAGAACAGCACGCAATCAGCTAAAAATAACTCACACACACTTTCCTCTTTTTTTCTTTTCTGCTTTGAAAAGAACAAACCCGAGAAAGTTGTCCTGTTCAACACGGTCTGAAGAAACCTGTCAGTTGATTGCCATGGAACTGCTGCCAGTAAAATTCATGCCCACCCCTGTTTAGTGTATGAGGATTTGTGCATTTTCATCCTGCTCTGTACTGAAGCCTATCAAATCACAGGTCTCACTTCAACATCCACCATTACTCTCTTGTGCTTTGGAGTCCCTCATGCTCCTCTTCGCAAGCTTCCCCACCAGAGGCAGAAGAAAGAATTGGCATGGCTGCTTGTCCTCCAGTGGAAGACGAGACCTTCCTCTGGCACAGCAGCTTCAGTGACAAGGTACTGGACTGGCAACATTTCACCAAGACAGCATCATTTTGTACCACATAGGGGACACCAAACCAGAACACTACACCGTTATATTACTGTAAGATCTTGGTCGCAGCAGGGGAGCCAGACTTAGCTGTGAGTAGTGTTTTTAACCAACTGCTGCAATAGCATTCTGGAGTTCATTTAAGTCTGTTTAATATTAATTTACTCCACACATTTTTACATTTTTCCTGGTTGAGACTTCTCTTAGTAATAGTTTAAGTGATTAGACTAAGATACTGGTATAAACATGGTTGAAGTCCATGTGAAAGTGATTATAATTAAGCCTGTAACCATAATTATTGTTATAATAACTGTGTCTCATGACAACCAGTAACAGATTACTAATGCCAAGGCCTTTTGCAGTGATTCAAACATGGTGCCGTTTTTAATTTAGCAACTATTTTATATTTGCATAAAGCTTTTCTGGTTTTAACACTGTATTGCGAAGGAAGATCTAACATTCTTATTAACTTAACATTTACTACAAACATTATAATTTTACAATTACTACTGTTGCCTAAAAGTTTACCTGCTTTATCTGGTTGCATTGGTTGAGCCAAAGATATAACTTCAGGGTGTGAACATTAAAGTTTTTACATCCTCAGAGCACCGCGATTGCAACACCATTGCAACTGATTTAAAACACTGCTAATGCAGTCGTGAGCAGAATTCAGCCCAGCCTGGCTTTCATTGTGAATGGTGCCATAAAACCACAGAAAATGACATTCCCTTCTTCAATCTCCTTTTATGATTAAAAATGGGCTTTAGTTTGGACCACTGCATTTTGAAAGCCACCCTAGATTGACAGACTCATTTTAAGTATGTCCTTGTCAACAGCTTTATATTTTTCCAACCAGGTGTGCTAGAACATAAACCATCTTGAGACAAACATTATGTCATCACTTGAAAAAAAATAAATGGTCTTTCAGGAACTCAGCATCTAAACCATTTATGGCTTGAAACCCCAGAATCACCCCTTTAAGTTCCACTGGTTTCTTCCAACTCAGATTAAAAAGTATTTATGTAATATGAGAAGACAAGAAAATTTTAGGAAGGAGTGTTCTGCCATCTTCAGTAATGGCTCTCATATAGAGATTGGCGCAACGAATGATTCACAGGACACTGAAGTCAAAGTGCCCATAAACTTTTACAAGAGTGGAATTAGACCAGAACTGTGTGTTATGGGAAATGTCACCCTGTCCACTTAATATTCTCTTGGGAGCCACACTATAATAAAAGCAGAAGAGAATGTAGCATACATGGGAATGTATGTACATCAAGTCCATTACATCCAAGGATCTCCTATCCTATTACAAAGATATTTCAGTATCATTACCTTTAGTAATGGGGAGATTACTGTCAGTCACAGAAAAAGCTATAGACATGCTGAAGGTCATAGAGTAAGTCAGCAGCAAGGTGAGAGCAGAGCATATACTAAGTCCCCAGGTCAGCTGCTATACTGTGCTGATCCTCCTATTAATACGGCATGACTTCAGTAAGTGGTATTATCACCCTTACCAAGTTATAAATGAACCTTTAAAAGAATTAGAGCTGTTTAAATGGCCATACATCACACAGTAACAGAGTTCTCATCACTTTTACAGAGGCAGAATCTGATTCTTAAGGAGAGAAATGTATGAATTCCTCACTACAAAGTAGCAAGGCTAACTTGAGCCCTTTTACATGCAAATACAGAGAAAACTTATCAACTAGCATTCCCAAAGCTGTTGTTGCATATGCAAGAGCCATGATAATATTCTCAATTCTGTCTTACTCATCTCTCCCACCTTAATTCTAGGTTGTTAGAAACTCCATGCAGTGGGAGGAAAGAGAAAGCTGTGAACAAGTACATTTTGCAAAATATCATCCCTAGAAATAGAGAGTGTTTTTCAAAATCTGTCTGTGAATGAAATATGTCTTTCAAGATCATAATCAATCACTGCAAGTACTTCATCTGGAAATCCTACTGAATAGAACCTTATTGCAAAAACTTCCTATGAACAACAATGTCTGCAGCAAACAAGACCATGAAGATTAGCAAGGATGCAAAACAAGTCACAATATGTTCCCTGAAATGTTCTTTTCATCCATCTTTGATGACATCTCACTCCAAACAGGAGAGTCAGAAGTTACACCACATCTTTACCACTGGCCTGAAAATAGTGCGCAATGCAGCAAGGTGCACAATTGTGTGCAACACAGCAATGCTGAACCAGCATGTGCTTATTTCCCCTTGTCCTGTACAAAATCTGAAAGCAAAACCATTAAAAAAACACAGCTTCCCCTAGCACTCTGCTAGGAACATATCACTTCCATACTCTTCAATATAAGACTGTACATTTTGGGTCCAGTACAGTTCCTAAAATTCAGTGGACAGCTCCATACTGACTAAGCTGCATAAATATACACAATCTATTCTTACTAGAGCTGTCATTCATTGAAACCTAACAGTATGTCTAGAGCTTTTTTTGGCAGGAGATTCAAGAATCCCTGGAGCATACCTTAAAGGCAGGAGGAAGCAATGTATTCAAGTGCATCTAGACAGTTAGTTGCATTGCAACAAGCATTCCCAGGCTGGGTGCTGTTGCTTCTACGGTTGTCCTGGCAAAAAACAGAGCTTATCAGCTGGTAGAAAGTGCCTGGAGGCAGTTTAAACCCAGCAACATGCTCACAGTTAAGGGCTGAATGGGAATGTTTCTCCAAAGCAAAATCACAATGAGAATACAGAGGAAAGCAACTGTAAGAGTATTTGATGAAGCACTCATTGTCCAGATGACTCTAACGGTATGTTTGCCATGGTAATTCTGCCATGCTGAACCTCCTTTCTTGAACCTCCTTTCTTTCTATGAAAGAACACAGCATAACACCAGCAGGACTGGTGGGACTGAACAATGTCTTTGTGCTGTATGTCAGGTATGAGACCTTCATGTTGGTTAAATCTATATTACACTTTTGGCTATACATCATTAACTCAACTTCTGGATTGGAGTTGGCTTCTAGGAGTAAATGAACCAAACCTTCTCTTTTACTGCTTGTTAGAGCTCTCAGCAGATGAGAACTGAGAATTTTCTTTGCTGACAAGGTAATGCATCATTTCAAGATGAAATGTAACATTTATTAACCACCATTACTATTTCCACTTTACAGTAATCTCTTTGTTTTCCTATAATCTTATTTATTGATGTGATTTTATCTTAGTGTTGAACATTCTGCTTGTTTTTTCAAAGCTGGTTTCCTAGAGTAAGCATGTTTTTTTAATTCTTTATGCAAAATTATGGGGGTTTATTACTGCCAATCAATAAAATGTGAGCACTTTTTCTGTAAAATTAAGAGCAACAATGAAGTCACTGGACCATATGTCTTTGTCAGATGGATGTGCACATGTCCAGAATTATTCTATTGAACTCACAGGCAGATGCCTGATCCTCTAAATTAGCAAAATCCAAACACATGCTGAAATCATATACTTCAGAACTTTTTAAAATGACAGTTAAATGTTTGGCTACTGAGAGCATTTGATTAATAACTTGGACTAGACCAGACCAAAAGTGTGGTTGGAAGGATTTTTATATTTACTACCCCTTCATGGGTTTCACTTCCTTCTTCATGGGGTGTAAGAAAAGACCTGGAAAGCATGAATCGGGACTTGAGATTTCAGAATAAATGCTGTAAATGATGTGAAGTGCCTGTACATTGTCGTTCAGGGACAGTCTGATGAGGCAGCCCGATCAAAACATTATGAACCCACTGTTCTACATTTCAGCTACTGGCTGTGCAGAAAGAATGATGATATCTGTTGCATTTGCAGTGTATAGGTATTACACTTGCGCAAGAGATATATGTTTATATTAAGCAACTGAGAATTAAATGCATTCATTCATGGACAAAGCAATTGTCTCTGTAATAAACTACACTATAAGGCAGATGGAAAAAGTAAATTCTGATAAATAGTTGAAACATTGGACTTTAAATTCAAGAAACTAGTCTTGAAATGGCACATGTGAAGAGCAAATAAGAAACATCTGTTCAGAAGCTAATAAGGATTAAACAACCAATTGCTATCAGTAAATTGTAATGCTGTATTTATTTTTTATATGGTTTATATACTGCTCAATCTTCAGCTTGATTAATCCCTTCAGGAAAGTGTGGAAGGATTTGTCCTATAGTTGAGAAGAGTGGTGTGGACCAAAACCACTTGTACTGAGCTATAATTAATTACCTACCAGTTGACTGTCTTCAGCATGCAGCCTGGCAGGCAGACAATTAATGAGCAACTCACTGCCAAGTCATGTTCTTTCAATTCCTTACTGAAGAACGCACAACTTTTCCAGCAAGCTGCTTGGTTATTTTGTAAGCACTTAGAATCTAATACTGTCTTTTATTTTCTTTTCCTCCAATAAGAAAAACAACTTGAGATGAGATTTGCGCGCACACAAAGAATCTCAAAATAGAAACAAAACAGAATATTCTGACTCTTCCTTCTAAAAGACACTGAAGCAAAACTTCATTTTGTCCCTCTGGGAGAGCAGTCTGAGAACTCCAAGAATTATATTTTCAACCCAAATCATATTCTCAACAAGACAAGGCCAGCATCTTCAGACGTTCTGTGTACCACAGGTAGGACTGGAGCTGAGCACAATGCCTTTCTTGCAAACAGAGAGCAGGACTCAAGGATTTGGGAACTACATTAGTGAGTATCTCATTATTTATAGACTTCATGCAGAAGTCAGGTGCAACTGATGGCCATGAACCATTCAGCCTCAGATGCCAGCACTTTGTCACCTATTTTCTAGAGGTGTTCAGTCTGGCAAGCAACAGAATAGCTAAAAAACAACAGCTATAGTTTAAATAGAGCACATGCTCACTTTTCCTCCACTCCCGCGGCAAGGTGAGGAAGACCTCCATACAGCTCTGGCCACCGCTGTGTTCAGGCTGTACTGTGGCACTTTTCATGGAATAATTGATGGTGGTCCAAACCAGACAACATGTAAAAGTGTGTGCATTACACTGGCTGTAATCCATTAAGCATAGCACTTAGGGAATTCTCCGGGGTACACCTTGGTCTTGGAACCAAGGACATTCTTCTACTTGAAATTACACCCTCCCTGAGAAAATGCCTAGGAACCAGCCCTCCCTTCACCTGGGCTAATTCTTCTTTTTTGACTCTGATTCAAGTCAATTCTGGGTTATTTTCTGAGCAGGGATTATTTCACCTGAACGGGCTACTCAGTCAAGGAACACCCAGAAAGGTTTGGAATTCACCTGCGAGAAATCCTGACCCTCCTAACCACTTAACTAGTAGTCAGTTGTAGCTAGGGGACATTTTAAACATTTCAACAGCATTAACAGCCTCTTTTTGGGCACTTCTCATAAAAATGCAGGCAAAGCACTTAACCACTAGAAGATTCAGAAATGTGAATCCCAGAAGGCTAAAAGCTTCTGTACAGAACTAAAGGTGATGAAGTCCTGCAGCAATGCAAGACTTGCAATATCCATACCTCCAGGCATTTTGCTCTGCCTGTCTTGGCTTGCTTTCTTGAGAATCCTGACAATGATTCCTCTTTTTCTATATATTGCTAAGCAGTAGAGCTCAGGGCAGTAGCCTGCGCCCAAAGGCCAAGTGCTTATGTCCCTTTGTGGATGCTATTTTTGTTTTAGGATCCACTGATATTTTCCTCTATTCCCTTTTGGCACTTACTCATCACCTGTTCCATAATCAGACTGAGCTTAGAGGTCTCTCCTTGCATGTTTGGCAAAATACGCCAAACGTTGAATAAACTAAGTACCAGTTTGCAAAGAGGTTTTAAGCCTAAAAAAAATGTCCAGCAATCAATGTTCTTTTCTCCTAAGACTTCCTTCTTTTACATAGAGGATAGGTAGGAGGGAAGCAAAAGTACACGTTCTATACTCTTTCCCTCAAGCAAGAAATGCCATTGATTTGTGGTAGGAAGCAGGAAGAATAAAATGTGGAAGTCACAGTTTGATACAAAAAGAGGGTTAGTGAAAAGATGCTTAAACCCCAACAGAATAAACATACCAATATTGCCAAAAATAGAAAAATCCCTACCTTTGCCAGTGATGTTCCCCTTTAACTGCATAACTGAACACTGCTACAATAACACCTTTCGTTCTCAGGCCTGAATGTCTGCTGGTGGCAAAATGTGATTGCTTGTGAAGTTCAATTGATTTTTCTACAGGTCTCAAAGTCTGTTGTTCCTTTAAATTATTAATGGGTGCACTCAGATTACTGTGTGTGTACTGCCATCCTTGGAATGGGCTAGGCTGCAAAATGTGGCTGAGTATCAAAGTGTCTGCTTGATTAGGTCCTGACGGTACCCTGCTGGCACCTTGCAGGAGCTTCAAGTGGTCTCCCCCCTCCACACACACACCTGGTTTTAAACAATGAAGGTCTAACAGCAGCCTGCCACGAAGGCTGATGAAAAGTGCTCACTGTCCTCCCTTGCTCCAAAGGATCCCAAACCGGGACAACATCCCTGTGCACCTCAACTTGTTCTGCATGGAACAGGCTGAGATGTCTCCATTTCAGACACTCTGAAGTGAATCACTGTTATTATTCTTTTTTTTTTTTCATGAGCATCTCTGTCTGAAACAATTTTACCGTTTTACGCTCACCCAGACAAGTAGCTAGCAAACTGAGGAAATGTGTCCCAAAGGGAATCTGGTGTCCAAGTGCCCATTGAAACCAATGGACTGCCCTGTCTCCTTCCAGCAAAGATACTTACATATAAAACATGTAATTCATATTCATAGCAGTAATCAAATGGAAGTTTAAAAAGATGGCCAGATAAAGGGAAGCTGGTCAGGCAGGCAAGGCTATGAAACATAAATACATTAGAGGAAGAGAGAAAATTAAATCACAGTAGGCTTTGCCTGGGAGACAGGGGAAGTCCATGAAACCTAGAAGGTTACATAGAGAGCTTCATTAGAGTCTTTATTAGAGTCAGCTGAGAAAAATTCAAAGTAAAATCAAATTAATGGGGGGTGGGGGTGGTGAAACATGACTCTTGATTGTTCTGTGGAGTTTTGACAACTCCTTAGTCCCTCCTGACAAACAAAGTAGTGTTTCCTTACAGGAGAGCTGACCAGCTTGGGGTCTTGGTCTGCTGGAGCCTCATTTAAATCCAATTCAGCTTTGAACTTTCTGTCTTCTGGACTGGACAAACACCAAGGCTAATGTCTGCTAAAGATTAAACAACCCAGAGGACTAACTGCACCTCCTTCACTGGGGCTCTCTGCAGGTACCCCTGTGACATGGAGCAATCTGTTCTTTAACAACCTATTCATTTTATTTACTTTTTTATTTTACCCTGTTTTTCAGATTTACCTCCAAACATATTAAAGTAGGATCTTTTATTCAAGAAGAAAACATTTGATGGAAAACCTATGTAGCTGATTATTTGTATTTGCAAATTACTTAATAGCACTTATCACCCAGTACTTCTCTATATCTCACTCTCACTAGGCTGGGTAGCACCATTCTGCTAACACATGAGGAACTGGGGGAGGATGCTGAGGAAACAACTTCTCCCAGTCTTCATGCCACCCCCATCTTCAGTCTCACTGTTAGGACAGATCTCACAGGCTTTGACAGAGTCACCCTAATTGTGTGACTGCTCTATTCTGGAGGTGTATGGCTGATCCTGAAAATAAGATGTCTCCAATTATTCACGTATGTGTTGACTGTTCACACTCTTCCGGGCTGATGGTGATACAGTCTGCCACATCTCAGCGCTTTGCTTGAAGTTTACCAAGAGGTAACTTCCCTGGCACTAAATACCAAGCTATGCTGGAAGAGGTTGAGAGCTGAAATGGGGAGCTTACTGCAGGGAGGATATGACTCATAAGCCTGACTATAGAACTTGCACCACTAGAAATCAGTTCAAAGGAGGCATGGTGTGTAGCTACAGCGTTAAACTGCTATTAAGTCTTCTATTTCTCTTAAAAAGCATAAGATCCTGCCATAATTTTCTTTCCACATGTTGGCATTTCAAATGTGTTGATTACAAAGGTCAGCTATGTTTGCTGGAAAGATAGTTTAATTGATTTTATTATTGCAGAAAAAAAATTAGAATAAACAATGTCATTTTTGTTTGGGGATAGAAAACAAAATTACTGGTTGCATACAGCTGAATTAAGCACTTAAAGATCAGTCTGTACAGAATGCTGACACTGTTAGCTTAGATCAATACAGAAACAATTTGCACTTCAGGAGCACTGGCTCTGGCTATTACCTAGTAATTATACCACATTTGCTCTTGAATTGCTTTAACTGTTTCCAAAGTGTAACTGAATTATGGCAAAATCTGTTAACACTGTCAGAGTGGGAACTCCCATCACTGCCCTGAGCATTTAATACCTTCTACAGTCTCAGCTTTGACTCACACAACTGTTCTTCCCAGTTAATCTTCTACTCCGCTGACTGGCTGGTCTACTGCGGACTTTTTTTCATTTCAGGTTCTGGATCATCTACGCACCGGAAGATACCCAGCAGGGTTAAGAGGGAAGAGGCTGCAGCCAGCACTAGCCACTACTTAGTCCCTGAACTTACAGGCCCTGAAATAGCACAGGAACTGGTAACACTTCTTTGACTTTTTCACAAGTTGTAGGGAATGGTAGCTAAATCTTTGACTTAGTTTCCAGACTGGAATCACTACCCCTTCCGGAAAACAAAGCCTGGAGCTTGGATTTGTCTCACTGTAGAGAGAAAAAAATGGTTTCCTCAGTTAGCAAATAAAGTTCCCAAACAATAATGTGAAGATACAAACATTACAAGTTTGTTTACAAGCAAAAGCTAGGTTCAAACCACCTCCACTTTGTGAGTTCCATTTGTATGCTGCGTTTATCCTGAAACAGCTGCCAAAACTGTTGAAATGAATGCACTTTATTATGGAAGAACCAGTTCCTCCTTCACATAGTACCCATATGGTGATGGAAAATGAAAAAAGTTATGCCAATGAAAGACAACAGCAGAGCAATGTGTGAGGAAATCTGTTGTTAATCGAATTGGATCAGCGAGACTAGGAAGAGAACTAATTGCCTATCACAGAATATGCTTTCTGTCCCCTGAGTTTGGCTTTAACAAAAATACATTGTCACACTCATTAGTTTTCAATACTGAGGGTACCAGAAAGTAGCTGATTAGTTTGTTTCAATATCATACAAATCAATGTACACCAAAGACTTACCTGTGTGTACTACTGAATGTTCACACTATCATCTCTAATTAATGCCTCGTGCCATTAATGCTGTGGACTTCACCTTCCTCTTCTTTCCAAAATATTCCAACCTGAAAAACAGCCAACACTCAATCAATAGAACATGCACATTCAAAAATGAAGAAGCATCTTATTCTTATATTTGCTGATTATCTGAATAGCTATATATTTGGCTTGCTCATATAAAAAGCAATAGCTGATGAGAAGAAACAACCTCGACACTTAAACATCAGGTCCCTCATCCACATTTTCCTTCAGTTGATGTGTCACGACATCACCCAACACTGAGTGAAGCTTTTTGACAGGTTATTAAGACCAGCTTTAAACAAGATAGAGGCAGCATAAACCAAATTGATTGGGTGACCATGGTTGAATTAGGCACTACAAGATTTCAACTGCAGAGTTATTCAGGCTGTGTAAAAAGTCTTGGTCATTTGTTTGCTGAAAAGGGAAGAGAGCTTTAGCCCAGCTGCTCTTTTTAATCAGCATGGCTTGTTGCCAGACATTATTTGGAGATGATGTTGAAAAGAAGACATCACAAGGTGAGTGAGCTCTCACAGCACAGCTCATGTAGTATTGTGCTGACAGTTTTAAGAGTGAGATGGTTCTTTAGATATGGAAAACATAATTTTGGAGGATAAACACATTACTCAGCTGGGTACCTCAACTTAGGAGACTTTTCCTATACTATCAACAGCAGGAGGGCATCACAAACCATGAAAGAGACTTAAGTACTTCTTTGTCAGTCTCTTGCGTGGCTTATGTCCACTGACCACTGCGAAACAAAGCATTAAACACAATTTTCTATGTTAGGCAGCATGAAATTGGTTGAGCTCATACTGTCGTTCTTTTAATTCTTCCTTTTGGTTTCTCCTGCTGAGTCTCTTCCTTTCCCATCATCTGCTACGTTCATCTCATCACTCCATTTTTATCCACCTCAAAAGGCTCCCCTGCTTTCAGCAACTGCTATGCACTTTAGCTGCTTCTCCCAGTTCTGCACAGCAAACTGCATACTCCTAATGCCTCAGAGTCATCCATCACTTATGCTCAAAGAGGACACACCAGCCATTCTTTGGTGTCAGTTCGGAAAGCCTGCAATTTTCCCCATTCATGGCAGTTTCCTAACATCGTGCCTTCAGCATTGCTGAGCCCTCTCAGTCTCAAAGCTGTGATTTCCCGAGGAGTGTTCTTCCCAGATGACAGCCAGGACAGTTCCCTCTCCACTCTGTATCTCTTGGTATCCAAAACCAGAGAAGCATATCTCTTTTCTGTGGAAAGCACTGTAAGCACAGCACTCTGATTGTAAGTAAAGGCAGTTCAAAGGAATATAACATTTTTTCACCACCACCTGCCATCTGCTGCCGACTCCAGATTCCTGGGAGATTTGTGCACATGCGTAATTTCAGTCCTTCAAAATAACAAACTCCTCTCTCTTCAAGTGGAGATGTTTCTGATGGCAACATCTTTTCCACACCAAGCCAGACAGAACTGATGCATTCACTTTCTACTACAAATAAGTGCTCTAGCTATTACAACCATGTATGACCATTTCAGATTTTATTGTCTGGAAATATTCATTTCCCTCAAGTATTGCATACATGTCCACGAGTCCCTGTGCTATAATGCTAATGACTCTGAGAAAGCACTTTCATTACCATGCAAATAGTATCAGCATGGGTTAGCATCCTCCATAAGCACTCATGCACACACATACAGTGTAAGCATCCCCAGCTATACTGAAGGTAAAATCAGAGGGAAAAACCTAGCTGTGAAAATCTGCATCTAAATCCAATACTCCCCCTTTCTGTGAAGCAACTACATTCATATCTACAGCTTCCAGTTTGATTTATTATAGAAACATAGAGTATCTACAAAATATCTCTAGATTCAGCCACTCACTGCTTAAGAGAGGAGAGGAAGATGAAAGAAAAAGAATTTCAGATGCAGGGGTTCAGGCCAGAATAGCATTTAATTCATGCTTGGGATGGTCAGCACAGCCTCTCCTGCTCACACATGAAGAAGCTCTCTCACAGCTCTCCTTGTTTGGGCTTTATTTTAATTTTTTTTGGGGGGAGTGGGGAAGGGGCTGGTAGAGAACCAAGACATGCAGAAGACAGTGACAGTCCTGCAGTGTCATTCCTGAGCTTGCTCCTGGGGAACACGTTTTCCTTTCATTTGCTGCTAGTGCTGACATTATACTTCTCATCAGGAAACAGACTTCTGACGCCGCCCAACTTGCATTAGTAATAGGCAACCACTTGTATAATGTAACTCATGTTTTTTAAATGAGCATTCATAGCAGGTAAGAGTGTGCCTGCCCTGTCAAGCCATGCAAAGACTCACCAGAGAGCTCTAATCGGGCTAGCTCTGGCTGCAGCAGCCTGTACATAATGCTATGCTCATAGAGCTCAGGATAAATTTACATACTCACATTAGAAGGCTGAACTACCCATGCAGGATTCTGTGCAGTACACCACTCCCAGTTCCCCTTCTAGTTGAGAAGTCACTTAAAAATCACTGTGTTACACTAGATTTTTGCACTTGGATCAATCCCACAAGCTGTACTCTAAAATATCACAGCAGACATTTTGCTTCTCAACCCTTCCCTTTGCAGAGCATCTAACATGCTCTGCAAATGACTGGTACAACCACACAGTGGCATCTTCCATACTTCCTCAGTGACACCAGCCTCCTCCTGAAAGAAAGAAAAGGGAGGAGGACACAGATTCTTACCACTCCCCACTGAAGTCCTTTGATCTAAAGAGGGAGAACAGATTTTAAATGCCTGTTTGTGATCTGCTGTAGGAATGGCTAGTGAGTGCCACACTTTTCCTAAAAACTGCAGTGTCAGGCAGGTTTATATGGTATTTTTATGTCATATAATCCTTAGGTAGGCAGGTAATCTGTTGCCAGTAAATATATAACAAGAATCTAATAGTCACAAGCACCATTAAAAAAAATACCAGTCATCAATGCCATTTATAGTTTTTAGAATTTTCATTGCTAATTTTTCCTATTGTGGCTAATATTTGGTGACTGTGGAATGTGAAACCACAGCCTTTGAACATGATTCAGAAACTATTTCTGAAACCAGTTAGGGGCTTCTTTTAGGATTGTATTTTTAGGTTTCAACCTAAAAATACTTTACATGATGTAAAATTTTATGATGTGCAATCAGTCCCAAGATTGCACAACCATAATGATGGAGTGGAAGTTAAGAGGGATGGGGGACACTTTTCTTAATTAAAGCTAATATGACACTTAGTAAAAACTATATTAACTCTTGGTCAATAAACCCTTCTTCATGTCTTCAATATGTCTGTTGCTTCCAAACCTCCCCCTGGGCTTAATTAAAATTTTACCGTTTTTTCTGTCTTGGGTTACAACACAATATTAAAACTACCATGCCACTAAAATAAAATAATGATGGGCACTTTGTTTAAAGGTGCATGCTTTGGCTCTATTGACTCATCAGTGGTCAACGGTCAGTAACACAACTGATAGTAATTTCTTCTGGAGGTTTAGGTATACATTCAAGGACCATCAGCTTCACGAAGATCAAAAACCTGATCACAGTAACCCATGAAAATAACCCATGTTTCTGAGTTGCAACCCAATATTTGGCCCGTTCGAAAATGTTAATTCTGGAGAACAGTTTGGCACAACTGAAATTCAGAAGAACACTGACCTTCCCTGAGGGATCGAAGTGGGATAAGTTCTTTCAAGTCCACTAAGAACCCAAAGAAATCCGACAGGACAGACCTGATAATTTCCAAAGGGGCTCTGACCTGACAGTGGATTTCCCCTCCTGCTTTAATGAGGGTACTGTAAAGTCAGCTTCACTGTTTACATCAAACCTCATCAAATCCAATAAAACCAGACCTAGTTCAGCTATCTGACCTTGAAGGGACCATGGACCAAGGGAGCAAAGGAGGTGCAAGCCAGAACTGACTGATAGGGCTATGTAGGAAAATATGCGGTTTGGAAAGTGAAGAGGCTCAGAAAGAATAAAATGAAACTCTGCAGATAGGCTACAAAGCAGCCTGGCTTTAGCAGCCATTTAACATAGGCAGGTTTTTTATCCAACTATTTCCACAGATAAATATCATTGTATCCAGAAACAGGCAGACTAACAGGACCTGCTTGCCAGCATCTGTAGACATGTATTTCCTGAGTGCCACATTCAAACATATGATATAATCGAGAGTCCTTACACAAATCTCTACACAACTTCTACAAGTCAATTTCCAAGCCAGACAAAGGCAAAACAAGACAAAGCCACAATGTTACTAATACCCAGTTTAAAAAACAGAGCCACATCTGGTGCCACAAAATGTTCTTATCATTTTAGTCAAGTCCTCAGGGTGGACTGACTCATAACCACGCAGACAAGCCCCAGCAGACATCCATCAACTCAGCCTTGGCCATCAGAAAAAGGCTCCTTACTATTTCATTATGAAATGGAAGTAGAGTTCAGGGCACAGTAGAGTTCAGGGCACAGTTTTCATATGAGAAGACAGATCCTTTGCTATTTCCAGGTCTGACTGATTAGAAAATCTGTGTTTGGGCAGATTTTCTCAGGGTGACAGAGATGATTCACACAAGCTGTAGGGTAAGTGAGAAGGACACAGTCAGGCAAGTGAGCATAACTGCAGAGTTCAAAATCAGAGGTTACTGCTCCCCAGTCCTCAAGCAGGCTAAGAGATGAGAAAAATCCTATTAGTCAGAGACAAACTCAACCAGGTAGAAGCCAGCAGGTGAAGCCACTATGCTGTTTCGGTACTCCAGGATGCTAGACATGTCTGTGCAGGCCCTACACCACAGGGCCCTCCCCAAGACTGTGTACCAAGTGCTGCAGGGCTACAGCCAGTACCACAATATTGAGCATTAGCTTGAACTGCATGTTGTGGAATGCACTGTATTACCTTAATGTCTGGGATCTGAAGAGGTTACAGACTAGATCAACTAAACATGTTTTAACCCAAATCAATGCCGGAGCCTGTCTTCTCAGAATATTCATGCACCAGCAGGGTGGATGAACCACATGCAGCACAATCTCCAGACTGACAAGCTGATTCTCCTCACTTACACCAGAGAGGCTGGAGTGAATAATTTTACAGAAGCCAGGAAAATTCATTGGGGTAAAGTCAGTACGAGAGAAGCATTGAGCCAGAGATCAAACAGGCAGCAGTATGCACCAGCGTACTGATAAGGCTCCTTAGCCACAAGTGTGGTAAGCTCAAGTGTGGCCACAGGCATGTTTCTGTAATTGTACAGAGGAAGAGCATCAATCTTAACGCTGACAGACATTTTAACACAGCGCTTGGCCATGATGAGAGGGCTCTACCAGTGCTTGTACACCAGCTGGTAGGCAGGACAGACTGCCTTCTCCTGCTCCTCCTGCCCCTGGCATCTGAGGCGGCCCCGGCTCACAGCTCCCTGCCCTCATAAATGCAGGTATTAACTCATCCAAAAAAGCCAAAGGGACAGCAATATATTCTTAAAATCATAGTGTCACAAAAGACTACAGGTGGCATCCCACTCTTGAAGCAATTCCTGTTCTTTGCTCATAAAATGTAATTGCTGAGTAATACCTGAAACATTTGGGAAAGGAAGGTAGAATATGAACAAGTCCATGACAGAACTGGAGCAACATGATCCTCCCATGGGTGTTACTTACAATAAATCTGTTTCAGGTAAAAAACCTTGCTGGTTATTTTGTGTCTGTCGGGGCAAGATACAAATTCATTCCATATCATCATCATGACACAGGTGAACGCTCTGATGCTTTGGGGGTCAGCCCAGGTCCCAGGAGAGGTACAGACAACATAGTCTCTATATGTAATGTGCAGGTTTTGTCTAGGCTTCAGCTCCCCAGCTGCTGCACTCAACCCTTCATATGCTACTAACGTCTGCAGCGTGCAGCTGCTCGAGACACACATGCGTTTGTGCGCAGCTCCTGGCACTGCAGTGGCCTCAATTGTGAATGCTACCATAAACAAGTAACACCTCATAACACCAGGCAATAACTGAAATAGCAGGTATGTAAACACCTCGGCAGTAACTGTAATGATTGCCCTGGAAACAATACTTTAATTATTTCTTTTTACAGAGGGACAGTTCATTAACTGCTCACTCACCCAGGCAGTGGCATTGGCTTCTTCACAACAGTTCTTGAAAACAGCAGCTCACCAAGACAGGAGATCGTTCACTTGTACCGACCGGATCATGAAAATGAACTACCCAGACTAGTTTCAACCCTGTCTTTATGTATTGCAGTATTTCATTTTGCTGTACCAACATACTTAAGAAGATGGGCACATTTGGGTGACCTGACCTTCACCTTGCTCTGCTGTAGCCTGGAGGGCTTCAGCGAGTGCTCAGTGCCTTGAGAAGTGGGGAATTTTACCCATCAAATTCAGAATCTAAAGACACAAACAACAGAAATAATTACAAGTGAACACTTGGTGGCATGTCTCAAAATGAAACCCACAACTCTGGTTAAATCAGAGCAACTGATTTTTACTCCCAGTAAATTTGGTATCTCTTGGCTCTTGTGGAATATTTTGACTGACAATACTGAAGTGAGAGAAGTAAGAAAATTCCCTCACTTAGGACTTTCACAGTCCTTTACACAGAGGAAAAATTCAGAATACTGTTATAACCTTCTGATAATTGTAATTCCCAAGCAGAAATGTTTCAGGTATTCAAGAAAAGGAAAAGCAAATACACTGTCAAAAATGTTAGCTCCTTGAGCTGATTTTTTTTTTCCTTAGAAACGTGACCAGAAAAACCAAAACCAAGATTGCTAAGTCGATAAAAATCCCAAATCCTATCTACTAAATACTATGAATTGGACACTTACTTGGGCTTCAAAGATAAAAAATGAGAGTTTAGACAAGGCAGATTAGCGTCGCAAACTAAAATCCTTCCTTTACATAAAATTAATTATTTGATAAAAGATTAGGTTGTTTACCAAGAAGTAAGCACTTGCCTTCAGCATGTTGTCATCTGCCGAGTGCTGCAGCAGTGGTGCAGAGCCAGCCAGTTCAGAAGACATGGGCCCTGGCTGCCACACAAACTGGGCAAATTTCTCACATCAAGATTGCTGTGTCGGTGCCTCAGGGTCCCTGCTCTCAATGTATCATGGTTGTAGCTCTCCAAATATCAGGAGCAACACATGGAATGCAACTACTTTCCATTTAGAAAGACCTCTGTGCTCTCTTTCTTTCTATAAAATGCATAGGGGCAGCCACACACACAATTATGTTGTTTTTCAGCAGCAAACCACTCCTTGCACCACTGTTGCATGGCATTGCTCTGTCATTGGAGACTGTGTCTTCCCCTTGTTGCTTCTTTTAATCCAAGTAGCATCTGATGACTGAAAAGCAGATCGTAACAATCTACCAGGGACAGGTGGAAGGGGCTGGATGCAGTATTGCCAGTTCCCACCATTTTATCTCATCTTCCCAAAGGCTTTGCAATCCCCAAAATGTCCCAAACCCTGGAACCATGTAACTGAGTCACACTTTTCTAAAAACAAAAAGCAAATTTCTATTTATAGCAAGACACTTGCAAACAGAACTGAGCTTCAAATACTGCAGGGAAAAAACAAGTGCTGGTAAGGAGGGGGGGGGAACTTCATGAACTTCATTCATGACCTTTTATTGTTGGAACTGGCAGGGATGAAATTACTTTTTTCTGGCTATGAACCTCATTACAATGAGCAGGTAATAGGTGCATTTTGCTTGCTTTGCTCCACAAACGTCTATTTTGCCTGTAGTAACTGTATTTGTTCAGCTTGGTGCTGTTCTCCCACTTTTCATTATCCTTTTTCCTACTTTCTTCATACTACTTTCCATTCATCTTACAATAACTAGACAGAAACAGTTCCATGTCTGCATTTAAGCGCCACATAACTCTGTACATCAGGGAAAAAAAAATCTCCAAGCAGAGATGCTCCATAAGGGCCCAGCATGAATAAATCTCCAGGATAGGCAGATATTTTTAGGTGATATTTAGGATCTTGCCTACATGCTGCAGATTTATAAAATCAGCAAGGCAAGCACAGGAGGAGGAAGATTATGCCTGGATCCCCTAGAGAGAATAAACTTGTGGAGACAGAATAATTCATTCACACCTCTTCCCCACTTCCTAGTGTTAACAACTTGCCAAAATCACAAATCCCAGGGAGCTGCTGCCAAGTTGCTCTTTCTTGGGGGTGATTTTTGTGGTGGCTGTGGGACAAGCAGCCCTCCTTCCCTGGTGCCAGCCAGCCCAGCTGCTTGGAGAGAATGAAATACATGTGAGGCCTAAATAGGGTGACATAGACCATGTTTCAACTAGAGAGCCATGAGAGCAGATCTGTAAGACAGACTGTTTTCCCTGGGCTTTCTCCAAAGAGTCCCTGGCTGTGTATCATGCACCTCTGCAGAACATGGTTGTCTCCTGTCAGCTGTGACATTAGCACAGATGTTGGTCTGCTTCCTGCTTGCAGCGTGCCATGCTCTCTGTCTGCTCCAGTGTGATAGCAGCCTTTCTTTTCTGAAAGCCCAAGAAGGCTAGAGCATAATGTTCAATGCCAGTCTGTGGTTCCTATATGGGTTGTGCGCCAGCTTACTAGAGCATGCAAGAGCCACAGGCACCACAGCTTCTCCCTGCTCCAGCAACTCCACTTATGTGCCCCAACTCCCAGCTATTTTTCCTAAAATTGCTTTCACTCAGCTGAGCCACTCAGCGATATCAAATCCCTCAGAAACACGATGGGGGACCATCTGCAATACTACTTCTGTAGAGCCATGACTCCAGTCAAAGGTCTCTGGAAAGAGACACAGGCAATGCCACGAGCTTGTGAGCTTGAGCTGCACTGGAGACCCTCTCTGCCTCCTGGAGAGGAGCGAGTGTGGGCAGTAAAAGCAAACTGGAGCACTTCAGAGGCATGCAACCAGGTGTATTGCTCATGTATTCCGAGGAGCTTTCACAGTTCCCATGTTATAAGCAAAGTTTACAAGCCATGTGGTACCCCAAAGGCAAGGGTGAGACTCACAATGGGACAGAGCTTCCTAGAAATGCCACAGACTGCACTGGGTTGTTGCATGTCACAGCACACTTTGAAGCTACTGAGCTAAAATGTGACGCCGCAGGAGTCTGACATTGAATAAACAACTTCACAGAGCACCACACTCAAACTACTTTTTTCATAACTCATGCCAATGCTGTAGCAACTTCCTTACAGAGAAGAGTCTATGGAGTCGCTACCTGGAAATGAGATTATTCCAGGTAGGAATACATCAGGCTTTTCCAATTATTTCTTCAGTCTGTCCACTGCATGAGATGCCTTCTGAAGCCCAAGATAAAATCTGATGCTAAAGAAATGAAGCCAGAACTTTGCTTTTAACATACAGAACCTCTGGATTTTTAGACCAGAGAAAAGGGAATATTTACATAACTATATAGTCTGGTTTTGTGTTCTGATAGCAGCAGAGTGCACTTTCACTGCAATTTAGGGACTGGGAATTGCACGTTCACAAGAGTAAGAACTCACAGCCCACAAATGCAGATCCCCTCATTTGTGCAAGTCCCAGCTGCCTAATGAGGGAAAACAGTGTGCAACACATCTCAGCATCAGCTTCCTCATCCTCCCTTTTGAGCACACACATTGGGCAGCACAAGATACTCAAGCAGAACTCAGCTCTTAGAATTTGGCTGGTTTGCACTGATGGAGGTAAATGAGCTACTACCAGACACAAATATATGTAGAAATTAAAGAGAATTTGATGGCTGGGTACTGAGATGGCTGGGCCAGAGAACAGCAGTATTTCAGCCTATTCTCCTGCCAGCTCATCCAGCTGGCCAGAACTGTGGCTTCACCTGCCAGCCCATTACCTTCCATGCATTTTCTATCCAAATCAGAAGACTAATCATGTGCAAAAGCCTCTAAGATCCCTACTTACTGTGAAAAATCACTATTTGAGTGGTTAGATTTGTTTAAAGTTGGCTGAGAGGAAAAAAGCCAATGCCGGAAACTTAGGGTAAAGATACAAAAAAGGATGATCCGAAGAGGTCTGAGATAATGCCCTGAATATGCTGAGGTGATCATCTACAGATACATTAGCTATGTAACTTAGGAAGTCAAGCCTGTGATCAACACAGCATGATGGACAGGCAAGTCAGCTCCTTCATGACTGTGTCAAATAGCCAAAGACTTATTTTTTGCTATTTAGCATAAAGGAGGGTTAGCTCTAGAGGATTAGATGCAGTTCATGATGCTGCAGTGCGATAAAGCCTATGCCTAATATGCTTAGAAAACCTCAAAATTAAAAAAGACAAAACCTCTTTTGTCACACGTGAATATTTCATCACTGCTTTTCCTGTGTGTTAATAGAGACTGAGTTTGTGAAATTGCTGCAGCAAGCTGAGAATGATGTATGAAGTGAGAATTTCTGCCCAATGCACAGAGAATATGGATGTGCTGTTACTCGCTGTGCATTGCACAGTTATACAATATTCATCTCAGTCAGAGCAGCAGCAAGTAAAGCCTTCAAAGCACAGAGAAAGCCCAGTAAAGCTGTTGGTTACCTCCCCATGGTGTCTCTGGCAGTAAAAGGAGGAGCTGGACAAAAATATGCAAGCAAACAGGAAGTGAGTGGAGGCAGAGGATAGCAGAGGGCAGAAGGGAGGATCAAAAAACAGAAGCAAGGGTGTAAATATCTCTGTAAAGGACATGTATTAACATTTGTAGCAGCTTCAAACATGCCTATTTCCATTATTATGCTTCTGCCTTTCTGCCTAAGCCACTAAGTTGCTACTTGCTGCCCTTAGATGCTGACCATCTATTTGGCAGTATACAAGAGGGAACAGGAAAGGTAACATCTGCGTCCTGTGCTTCATCAAAACAGATAACTCATTTTCCCAAAGCTCCTTATGCAGCTGCCTGAAAAAAAAACACAACCACCTCTGTGGGAGCAACCTCCTCTTCCAAACAAGTGCTGCTGCAGTGAGTCTCCTTATCAGCACCCCACATTTCTCTTTTCCATCACAAGAGCAAAGGCCACTAAGCTGCTGAGGCAGCAGATCTCCCTCACTTTCTCACTGGCTCCTTCTGCCCACAATCAGACCCTGGGTCCATCTGGTCAGGATCAGGAGCCAGCGAGGCATTTATTTACCTTCTAAAGCACAGCTAAGAACTGTCTGGAAAGGAAGAGTTTCTCTCCTCTATTTCTCACCTCCCCTCACTTCACTAGATTTCAGTCCCAGCCAGCTCTGCTCTGCCCAACTCGTGGCAGGAAGACCTGTGCTGTTCTCATGCTGGAAGAGGGTCCACTCACGGGCTGGTGCCTACATCAAACTACTTTTCCCACCCATGCTTAGCTTCAGCCTGGATCTTGAAACTTCTCTGACAAAGTCTTCATTCAAACAGACAAACTGTTATGAATTCAACCAACTGGCATTTTCACATATTCCACACATTTTCACCTCTACTCTTGAAAGTATTCCAACCAGCTCTGCCCATACATGAGGTATATAAGAAAGATACCATTCCTACAGGCAGTTAGAGAGCAATAGTAGCAGGGCTTCTTCCTGTAGCTGTCAGGAGACAGCAGCACTGCCCACAAGCTCTCAAAAATATGTTGTCTAGTAATGAGCAGATGTACATTCCGGTTCAGTGAACCACAGTCACAGCAAACCCAGAGGTACCCCTGCTGAGGCTTTTAGTCTCCAAAGAGGAGACCAACTTATTTTACATCAGGAATGTATTCTGCGAATGTATGCATCTGCTGGATGCCAAAAGCAGCTTTATATGGGAATGGAGGTGTGAAAGACAATGATAACAGCCTAGAACAAAGTCCATCCTGACCTACAGCTGACCTTGCCTCAGTCGCAGGAGTGGGAAGTCACATTGCAATCCATGCTTAAGTACCTCCTTTTTCAGGAACCCCCCAAAAATATCAAGACATTTAAACCCTCCCAAACAACACATTCTTTTTTGTTCCTTCATATGCAGGACATATGTCTTTGTGTCTTTGTGTGTATGTGTAAATGAATCTTCATGTGACCCTGGAAACACGCTGAGCGCATCAGTGATCCTGTGCTTGGTGCCATAGCCTACCTGACCTGCATTTTGAAAAAATGATATAGTTTTGGTATTGCAGAAACTCAACTCATTGTATAGCACTGCACTAACAGTGATCTGTGGGTGTTTCAGCTCCTAGGACAGAAAGTTAGCGGTGTTGTACAGCTGATATGCTGCTTGCTGGTGATGCTACAATTCCTGTGGAAAACTAAATAACAATACAATTTTAACAGAAAAAAAAAACAAAAACCCCACCTGATGAAAATCCTGAGTCTCTGCTGTAAATAATGCTAAAAAAATAAAATAAAAGCTTAAAGTATGGAGATTTTTAATGGTCATTTTGCCAAGAAATTACACCTTGAATTCTTCCTTCCAAAAATAGTTTACACCATCCATCATCTTCTGATAAGGATTCCCGGTCCTCCAGCATTTCTCATAAAAATCTGGAAAGACCTTTACAAGTATTATTGTACAATATGGGCACATCCTTCCTTCCAGCAGCTTCTTCCTTCCCTCTTCATCCATACTAGCTGGTGCCTCAGAATGGCATCATGCCTACCTGAGGAATCTGCTCCATATTCCTGGCACTGTTGAGCACTTTCAGACACCACAGAAACCCACCATCTCCTGCCCAACCTCTCTCTGTGGAAAGTGACTGTGGATATGGAGTGACAGCTTAACTCCTCCAAAAACCCCTCAAGCTGCCAATGTAAACTTCATATGAATACTCCTCTAAAGCCATTTAAATATGCATTTATTCATACCTTTTAAGGAAAGGAGCGTGTCCAAAGTTTCTTGCACACTCTCTGCAGCATCCCTTTCCCTTGCAGTCCCACCAGATGCAATAAAGATACTATATGAAAATTAATCCCACATTGATTGGTCTTCAAAGAAGAAATCATTCTGACCTTCTTTCTTGTTGTTTTTAAACAGCTTCAGTTATCATGTAAATGAATGCTTTAACATTTCCAGAAGAAAAGGAACACAGGTTAAACCCCATTTTCTTTCTCTCTATTTCTGCATTGTATACATTCTCACAGTTCTGTATGACTTTGCACGCTAGTTGTAACAAGCTTCTTTGGAGGAAGAACACGGCCAAATGATCTCCTTGGTTATAGATTCAGCATTAATTTTGCAGGTGTGCTCATTCTGGGATCTGAGGACAGACTTAAAAATCTCTGGTCCAAAGGCAAAACTGAAACTGGGGATTTAAAATATGAATCTTGGTATTAAGCAATTACTTTTCCTTTGGTTTTTAAAACATTAGATAACCTGTAAATAACCCCATGCCAAGGAAATAATTTCATCACATACAACTAGCTGTTGTCTGACAGAAAGAGCAGTGTAAAGTACAAAGTGAAAAAATTTTTCTGTTCTTCTCTAGAGTTTCAGAATAACACATTCATCTCATCCTCTTCCCCCTCTAATTACTGTGCAATGGTAGCATGTCCTAAAGCAATGCCAGAGAACTGGTACATGCATTTCCATGGCAAGTGAAACAATCTTCTGACATCTAACTACAATATACTTGGGGATCCCTTAACAACAAAAAGATACTCAATAAAAAATTGAGACAGCATCAGTTCTTCATGCTGACAGAGCCTAAAATTAAAAATGGAAAGTCTCGATTAACTGCACAAAACCTACACATAGATGTGAATAGTTACAGAGGGCATGGCATCATCTTGGGTTTATAAAATGGTTTCTGCCACCCCTTCACTAGCACCAGTGGCAGCCATAGCCATGCATTTTAAAACAGAAATTACTCATTTTGGAATCTTCTTGATCACCTTGCAGGGCTCAGGGGAAGAAGCGCAATTCAACAGGTCACAGCAAACTGGCCATGTCTTCAATTAAACCATGCAAATGCCTATTTAATTAACAACACATATTATTGCCTCTGTGCATCCAACTTTCCACAGCCTGCTAGCAGCTTTGACAGGCCTTCATAGCAATAAAATGCAATAAATGAATATAACTCCTGAAGGACTCCAAGCTGCAATGTAAGAAAGCTGCAAAAGATAAATGATGTC
This sequence comes from Psilopsiagon aymara, assembly GCA_024733675.1. Taxonomy (NCBI): domain Eukaryota; kingdom Metazoa; phylum Chordata; class Aves; order Psittaciformes; family Psittacidae; genus Psilopsiagon; species Psilopsiagon aymara. Next base: position 11,932 of record JANRGW010019420.1, on the reverse strand, counting down.
TTAACTAATTTTGTGATTTATTATTCCTCCAACTTTGCTCATCCTGTGATGCAGGAGAACTCATTTTTCTATTTGGCAGATAGCTATGTCAACCCTGTTAATAGGTACTATTACCAACACATAAATGTTTGTGAAAACAAGTGTGGTTTCACTCTGATGCTGACCTCAGCACTTCAGTTTTATTACAAGCACAAGAACTGTCAGTAGCAAAAATTGATGCACTTACCCAAAAATTCTGCTTGTCTGCCACTAGCATTCTGCTCATTTTTCTTCTACAAAAGTTTATCCTTAAGCAAGTGCAGATTCATGGTTTAAATTACTGTCTTGACACGTCATCTGTTCCTTTCTAAATTCTTACAGAGAACATAATTTCCACAGTGTTTAGGAGATAAAGGATCAGTGTTAACCATCACTGGAGCACTGTACTTACCTGAATTTAACATGGACTGTGTAAACCTGGAGGGACTTAAAACTTGCGATTTGGTTTCCTCAGCAAACATTCAGGCAAAGAATAATCTTAACTGAGTAACTCCATTTAATACTAATAAGACAATTTTTGGTGTCAGATTTCAACAGCTGAATTTTAGGGTGAGATTTTCCAAACATCAGCTGTTTTGTTTTAAATTAAGAACTTTTAGTTTTTGGTAGGAGTAGATTTATGCCAGTGCTTAGCAAACACTGAAGTTCTGTCCACACTATCTAGACTTATTTCAGGAAAAGTACAGGACAATGCGTAATTCAGCATTGATTCAGGCTGATTATATCTCTAGTGCTGGTACAGCCCCTGGACAGTCAGCTTCCAGATTCCTAAGACCATAGCTTTGCACCAGTCCTTGCAGATCTTTGAACCGCTTAGGACTATTTCAATCTCAGCGTACAAGTACTGATTCCCAAAGGGCCACCTGAAAAGGTGAGGTAGGTGGTCCAGATTTCTTCCCTGTCACCACACTCAACAGTGGACGCACATGCTTTCAAAACTTCTTGTCGGGTGTTCCAATAACATGATGCTTTCTCATCTGGTTATATCAGAATA
>JANRGW010019420.1:0-10799 GCA_024733675.1 Psilopsiagon aymara | reverse complement strand
TGGACGCACATGCTTTCAAAACTTCTTGTCGGGTGTTCCAATAACATGATGCTTTCTCATCTGGTTATATCAGAATAGTGTGGGTGGATCTTAAGGTAACAGTAAAAACCCAATTGCTTTCAGACTTGCAGCACAAATGCAGCAGTAAAATTGATTTTGAAGTACTCTGACTTTTGAAGTGTCTACACTTAATGTATTATTTCTGAACATGATTCTCATTCTAGATGCCCTTGACTCGATGCTCCTAATACATACACGTGCACACCAAGAATTTTATACCTGCTTGATATCTTTCAACATGATTGGCTTCTCACATACCAAAATACAGCTATTTGTGGGTGATATTGGTGATTATCTTTTCTTGCCAAGATATTTGCTTCTTGAAGAAGTCTGCAGAGATGAAGTCTGGCAGAGGCCACTAAGTCCTCTAGTGGACATCTGGATTCAGCAACCAATTATTCTATGATTTATACATAAATCACAGGTTCAGAAATGACTAAATACTCTATGATTTATAAATAACATCTGCAATTTAGACCTTCCAGATTCGAAATTCTTTCAAACTTAACACTAAGATATCAGAAATTCTGGCAAATATTTTTGCAAGTGAGGAGGCAAAGATAAGAAGGAAATGAGCTCTTCGTGCACTGCTATTTGCTTTTCACTTGAGACTTAGCCATCATTTACCATAGGAGATCCACCAACAAAATGTGTGCTATGGTCACTTAGTCTTATTCAGCAGTTAGACAATATTTTTAGACTCTCAGCTGCTAGAATAGCCTTTGAACCGCAGGAGCAGAAATAATCCTGGTTAATGTCATCATGCAGAGAAAACTAACCAGTGCGAAGCCACCTTCCCTTCCTATACCACGTTGTTCAAATTGTACTTAGAGCTTCGGGCTTTCTTTATGCATGAGAGAAAATAAAACTCACTTACTATTATGCCTTCTAGGTACCTTAAATGACACAAAATGTTCCTGGATCCCCACAGTCTCAGAAAGTGTTTTCTAAGGAACCCGTGTTGGTCCTAAAGGGTTTTGATGCAACACAGTCAGAGCAGAGCTTGACTGGAGAACAGCAACTGGTATCCTCTTGGAGGATACCAGTCATTCTACCTCAACCAAATCCACTCCAGCTTCCCAGAGTTGTTACGAAAAAACTTGCAGTAAATCAGGTTAGTTGTTTTCTCAAGAAGCAATAGGTGTTTTGAAAAGCCAGTAAGCATGCAGCGGCATGGTAGATTTATTCCATCTTTTATAGTTAAATGAATATAACCGAAATAGCAAACAATACATTGTTTTACTTAAGACAATTTGCTGTGTTACAAGCTGCACTTCACCTGGGTTGTATTTTCAAGATATAGCTGTGTTAACAACTTGTTTGCTTTTCAAACCAATTTTAAAACCTTTCTACTCTTCCACTTTCCTCAGAAGTTGATGTGAGCTGCCTACCAACAAGAGAAACATCAGAGACTAAAGAATGAAACAGGACAGCCAAAGACTCATATTCACTAGCACCACTTTATGACATTCTCTAAACATAAAGGAAGCAGCTATTGAAAACCCTGACTACTACGTTGTTTTTTTCTTTACACAAAAGTGTATTAAATTCACCATATGCACATGCAAGCCACTGTAGTAAGTGGGTGATTAATTGCTTTATGCTAGATTGTGAAGGTCATACAAAGAATTTTGCCTTCCCAGTTTTTCTGCAGTCTACCCTGTTTTGCCCTGCCATAAACACCTGCTGTTCCAACAATTGTATTGAAGACAGACTAAAGCATCAAAGCATCAGTCTTACCCTGAAGGCTGAGCTGGCTCTAGGGAAAATGACTTACCAAAATTCTTTACTGGAAGGAGAAGAGCTGATGAGGAAATAGGGACAGAAGTTAGCAAACAGAACTCTGAACTTGGGCTTTTCACTCCGATGCAGGTTGGAACGCACATCACCTGAGGGTCTGGAGAGATAGATGGGACTGCAGAAACGTTCAGGCTGAACCTACTCCCAGGTTGCTGCTTGGAGAAGCTACTCTGCAGTGCAGAGAACCTCAGAAGATGAAGCTCCCAGCATGGGGCAACTAAATAATGCCTGAAGTTGTGCACTTGCATAAGTGTGGATATTTTCACAGGAACCTAGAGGGAAACCAGGAGGTTAATTATGGTGAAAACCATAATCATTCCAAGTTCTTTTAGCCTCCAGGACTTGGGATCCATAGAGCCAATGGGCAGGTTAGCTCTAGTTAAGACGGGACATCTTCTCTACTTCAGTCCTCTTGCAGACCCACTCAAGGGTCATGGTGGACAGACGATGTCAAGTGCCCAATGCAACAACTCCTCCTCAGAAGGAAAGTTACTCTCTCACTTGCTAGACTCCATAGGTGTTAGTTGTAGCAGGTTTGCCATCCCTAATCCCTGTACCACCACTTGGCTTGGACCAAATACCACTGTTCTGTCAAGTAGCTGTTCTCTGTTATAAAAGATCTTCTGTAGACTTGCACAGCAGAGATCATATTAAGCCTATAAGGACTTTTATGGCAACAGCGTCTTGCTGGATAAAAAGCCTTTTATCATGTATTGTATTAAAAATAGTATTAACATCTATTGCAGAAACATGGGGCTGGTTGACACCTCCTAGATGAAGCTGATTCATGCTTGTGCTAAACCTGGGGAAGGTCCAGCTGACACAGTCTGCTAAGTTATTGCACTGCCAGTTTAATATTTTGCCATCTGCTAACTGAAAGTTCTGCTGCCTGCTGGGTCCCATAAAGACTTTTATTTATTACATTACATATGGCAACATCTGCCACAGTATTCAGCTCAGCTCAGCTTCCTAATTAAACAAACAAACACTACATCTCCAGTACACGATTGGGTCTAACTATTATTTATAAAAACTGAGATAGGTATTTAAAAGACACACATTGCTTCTTCCAGATGAACAAATACCCCTCCTGCCGTTTGGGGCAGTAGGGGAGCTATTGATAGAACAGGCTTAAGATTCTCAAATGCTCCATTTTACCATCATAAAGCAACCAGACACTGATGCATTTGTTATCGTTTTGCTCTGATTTTTTTCTTTAAATTATTCAATTTACACTAATTAGAAATACCAGATTATTTCAAACCCCTATTCGTTCCTCCCCTGAGCACTGCCTGTCTGTAAAAGCAGGGGAGAATACAAGTCTCCCATCATGCTTGATTTTAGAGAAGAAAGTGGCACTTGATGAAGAGAGACACCTGACCTGAGCAACACTGCACTGTTCAGCTGTCACAAAACACACCATGAATACACTGCCCAAGTCCATTCCAGACTAAAGCATAATGAGAGAAATCACTGGCTATGCACCTACATCAAGGCTCTCCCATCTGTGCTAGTCACCTGTAGTTAAATCAGCCTGGGAGAAAAAATGGGTGAAATCCAGGCCTAGAGAATTCAATAGGAATGCCACGAGTTCTTCATGAGTTTTACAATCAGCCCCAAACAAAAATTTATTTTATTTAAACTTTAATTCTTCTTTTGCCAACCTCTTTTAACCCATCTCCTATTTGAAACAGTAAAGGAAGGATGTCCACAATTCCAAACATGCCACTTCCACCTCCCCCCAAAAAAATATTAGTTTCCCAAGTTTCATTTTCAAAAAACTCAAAGGGACAAAAGAGCAGAACCAGAGTTACATTTCCCATTTTGTCATTCTTTCATCCACTTCTCATTCACTGCTTTCACTTGAAAAAAAGAAAAAAGACAAAGCAAAATTAACTATCTGTAGGGAAAAAAATGTTGAATCTAATTCTGTAAAGTAAGAATTACTTCCTAAACCAGGTATTTTGGTTTCATTTCTAACCAGCTCCAGTTGCCCCTGCTGCTGTGTCACACCAAGGCAGCCCTTTCATTCTCTTTAAAAATTGGCTTCATTCCTCCTTTAATGAAGAATCAGAAATCATTTAATTTGCACCACAATGACAGGGGTGTGATGACTGCCAACATCTCCCATCCCTTTGGGTACAAAGTCATCCCAGTCAAGAAGAAAAATATTGGTCTATTTATGGAAGTATCATTGATTTTTCAGTTAAAATCTTTGCCTTTAGAATATTTTTTTCAAAACCACTGATACCCTGGGGACTTTCCATCCCCAAATTTGGTGTTGAGGGTGGTGACCACTCTCCATCTCTGTGAGGCTGGGGTGATGGGAACCCATAGGTTTCACCTAACAGTGCAGCTCCCTGCAGAGCCCTATTCAAGACACCAGCTTCACTCTGACATGCCAAAATATGCACCTCTACAGCCATGTTATTGCCATAGAAATGAATCAGTATAATATAACACAGGCTGCCAAATCATCTGCTGTTTAAAAACTCCAGACACTGAGCTACAGAGGAGTGATTAAACAGACTCTCTGCCTACCTTCATCATTTGGCACTAGAAAAACTCTCTATATAGAGCTTTAATGTACAAGTCTTGTCACAGCATAAAAAAGACAAGACCATATTAAACAACTTCTCCATGATCCACAGCTCCTATTGATGGAACATTCCTAAAAATCCTTTTATTTCTAAGGTGAAACACAAGCCTGGAAAAACTGGCAGCTCTACATGTTCACATTAAGTAAGATATTCTACAGGATATGTTTGATATTAACTGCTTTTAATTAATTTTGGAGTGTAACACTTGGATATTTACAGACTCAAAGAAATTATGAATCTTTCTGTATATCATCAGTACCTGCATAATGAATTATTTATAACTGAATCATCACAGACAACCCCCCCAATGGCACCTAATCTTTATTATCTTTATTATCTTTCATCTCTAGTTCAAATATTAAGTCTGCCATCACTTTTCTGAAGACCCTGCAGTTTGGCACAAAAGGAGGTGGTAATAAAGAAACAGAAAACTAATTACTTGTACATAAAAATATTAACATCTCTGCAAGGTGCTGTCAGCAGACATGTTCAAATAGCTGGAAGTTGTCCTGTAAAGCTGACAATTCCCATGTGCCCCAAGCTTATGGGCTCACTGGATACTTTCTCAGGTAGGGTTTAAATTAGCGATACTTTCCTACTTATCCAGTTCTATCTGGCCTTGTCTTGTTCTGGCCTTAGCCCTATTTTTAAGAGAATTTCAGAAGTTCATTCCACTTGGGTCCCTGCTTTCAGTGAGAGACCTCCCTGCCCTGTTCTGCGGGTACTGTGAGCATACTCAAGCAGCAAGCCCTGCACAACAACTTTCATAGCAAAGACCTCAATTTGCGTCATTTGTTTCATTTATTAGCATATGATTCCTGGGGAAGAGCAAGATAACAGAACAGGCTCCCAGTGATTCCCTTCTCCCTGTACCAGGCAGGTGCGTTTACCAGTCTGTGTCTGGGGGCTCAGCAAACTGAGCCAGGCAAGCTTACGTTGGAGAAATTTGGAGTAGGGAATGAATGCCAGTAAGTTTGCTGTGCTTTAACATCTCATTATGCTTGGAGGCAAAGCACCTCTCTTTGCAGCACTGCAGGAATACAGCTTAGTGTTTGGAGCCAGTTCACACCTTTATTCATCCACCCAATGAAGCAGAAGACTCCATACTTTCCGTGGATTCAGGATACAAAATTGCCCTACACTTCAGGCTGTGCCATATTTTTCATTCTTCATATCCACAGATGACAAATATGGACAACCTCTCCAATGACTACATCCATACAAATAAACAGGTTAGCAATCCTGTCTTGTTCATGAACATTCTTCTCTCCCTGATGAAAAGTTACCTCAAGAACAGCTGGACAAAAGCAGACACTTTATAACATGGTGTGCCACTGTGATTTTCAGCATTCTAGTTTAAATATTCCTAATGCAATACATTACTTACTCTTGATCTAGGAGTCTGTGTATCAGGTCCTGGAAATTATATCTAACAGAAGTGGTATTTCTTGACACATTCTTACAGAATTGTAGATGAGCAGGAAATTACAAATACTTGAGACAGGAACAGAATCTGGCAATTTGCGTCACCTAGAGTATGCCCAGTTTACAGAGGAAGAGTCCTGGAAAAATGTTGCAACAGCTCATACCAGTGCCTGCAGAGAGCCTCATCCAGGAGGGGGAATTATCTCAAGGTCTTGCCAACCAGACATGCACTTCACCACAGGGAATTGCTGCTTCTAGGTAGCATTAGCTGTCACAGGTTTCCACTTCTGCATAGCTGCTTTCTCTGCATGCTCCAGTGGTGGCTCCCGCAGCTGTGCCGTTCAGCTGAACCTAATCCCAGCCTTCATTTAAGAATCAAAAGGTTTCACCACTGACACAGCAAATCCTTCTTTATGCCACATAATTCCTTTTACTCCTGAGTCAGTTCACAATTCAGTCGGGAGCATGTCCCAGATGTTTCCTAACACTGTTAAAGGCAGCAGTTCATTTCTGTTCAGAATCACTGCTAGGAAATTTTCTGTTGACAAGATTATCCTCTATTCACAGAAAGACAATTCCAAGGAAGACAAGCACAATTGATCCTAATTATCTCCTACACAAAGCATGAGAGCTCAGAAACTGGTCTAAGGGTAAAAAATTACCTTCCACAGGCTGATATTTCATCTATTCTGTGCCACCCAGTGATACGGCAATTGTAGTGGAAAGGCTGAAGTCCACACAGCTGTTAACTTGTCAACGGAATATACAAAAATGTAGAGCTGTTCAGGTGTTTCTCCTTCTCCTAATAAAATCCAACAGAACTTACCAAAAACAAATAAGTTCTTTATCTAGACTTAAAATAAAAGTTGCTGCTGGTGGCAGAATAACCAGAAATTAAAGGGCATCACTGTTTGTTTTTGAAGGGACTTCTGCGTAACTGTACAAAATCCTCCTCATCACATAAATAGTTTCTTCCATTTTGAAGAGATTCCCACTGTTTGGGGGGGAAGGATATACATTCTACCCATTGTAGAACTTTTCCACATGAAACCCCTCAACTGTTGCAATACTAAATTCCTTTTAGTTCAAATAATGGAACACAATTCCCAAGCCCTTCTCTGACCCAAGGAGTCGTTAATCTGTAGCATTTTGCACTTTTCATCTGAGGTTTTCTTTGAAAGCAGTGAGCCAGGTTTTTCTTGTCAAAATATTTTTCAGCAGTGAAAATAAAAGAAACAATCCTATCAAAAACCATACTGAAAGTAACTACTGGGACAGTCACTTTTGAAGACGTACAGAATATGACTCAAAAAAAATGACAAGTGAAACTTCAGCCTCATTGAAGAGAAAACTGGAGAGAATGTCAAAGTTCTCCCTGAAACGTCTGATTCAATATGCACTGAGAACCTACATAAACATCGATGATCTCCCTGGACCCTCTCAGACATAAACAATGCAATAAAAGGAAACATTTACCTCCACTCTTGATGATATTACCTGAGGGATAGCAGATGCCAGATAGTTCAGTGTTTATTAGAAGCAAGTAGCAAGTTTGGCAATTGGAATTGGCTTTTCCCTCTCACATATTTTTGTAATTTTATAATACCATATGGTCACTGCAGATTTCTCTGACTATCTTCCGGTTGAAGTTCAACTGCTCCACAGAACACTTCAAGTGAAGTTAAACATATTGAAGATATTATGATAAGCAACAAAGATATTTCAGCAGGGGCTGTAAAATTACAAAGAAGTGCAGACTGCCATTTGAACGAGTTAATATTTGTTAATGAAGTGCTTAGCACCTTCAGTCTTTGGGGTCTGGCCAACCCAATGAGGTGTACACTGATCCCCAGACCTCGCAAGACCACAAGACTGCTGGGCTGAACTGAAGCATAACACTGAGAGGAAGATGAACTCCTGAAGCACAGTGACACACCATGGCTGCTGACAGCCTCAAACATGGACGCAGAGGTGCATCATATTTAAAGCTTATAAAACTTAACAGCATCCTGTGCTGCCTTTGGAAGTGAAGAGCAGCCTAGTGTTATGTGCCCAGAAACATTCACCTAGCTGAAAAGTAATTGCATTTTTGTTGAAGTTGGAAGGGTGAAGAAAAGGCAGTATTATGAGGGTATCATGATACTGGCATTATCACTTACATGAGTTTTGTAACTCACATACTGTTACATGATGCAAACTAACACAAGTCTTCCCATTAATCTGTCTTCCTCCACTATTCACTCTCTCCAGGGACAGGACAATGCTAGCTACAGTCATTATGTTCCAGCAATATAGAAGGGAAAAGCTGCAAATGGATTCTAACAGTCCTTCCACTCCATAGCAAAGTGCCACAATTTAGCTGCTGTAAATTTGGGGTCAACATCTCCAGGCAGAAGAGGAGTGGAGCAGGAAGGGTGTTCACAATGTATCTTAAGCTATCACTTCGTAGTTGTGTACAGTCCTCCAGGGTCGCCCAAGCCAACTCAGATCTTTTGGGAATTAGGAATTAAACAAGCAATTCTGCCCCTACCTCTTTTCCCTCTGAAGTTCCCTTTAACCACAGCGCTATGTAATTCAATTACATTGTGATTTTAAATGATGCTGAAATAGTTTGGAATCAGGGTCGCGAAAGACTGCTGCCGTTACAGCTTGTCCAACAATTACTAAGGTAGGAAAAAAAAAAACCTTACGAGAAAGGTGACAGCCATGGAAAACTTAGTGAGCTGCAACAACAGAGTACACTGAAATTGGCAAAATAACTTCTTAGACCATTTCCTAAATGACTTTCAGATTCTTGGGGTTCATAAGTTTGTCACTAGTCATGTCAGAAACATTTCACTTTACTATAACGGGCAGGGCTCCCAGAACAGCCTCTGTTAGGAATGCTGATGTTCAGCTGTTTGCTTATCTTAGAATACAAGGAAGACTTTCCAACCTTGCTGTCAGCCTGGGCCCTGCAATCCTCCTTGACTGTTAAATAACAGAGGAATGAGTATAGTTATGCAGAAGGGCTGCTGTTCCAAGATTTTTTGCAACTAAAATGTAATTGTGGGTCTTGCTTATCCAACAGCTCATGTCTTCTCCTCCTCTTTTTATTTTTTAAACAGATTTCCATGCTGATTTTATGGACTAGATTTTGGACAAAATCTGCTTAAGAACTTTTCTTTCTAAACCTCTCCTCTCCCCATGTAAATAAGCACCTCCTTGCACCAGGGAAAATTATAAATTTATGAAATAACTCATTCTTTGGAAGTATTTAAACAAATATCTAAGGATTTCAGAACTCGACTTCAGTTAATGGCTTCAGTCACACAGTGATAGAAATCAGCCTGACCTCTGCTGACAGCATTTGCATTCAGTCTTTCAGCCGCTGCATCCAGTGAACTCACCCACACAGTTATGCTTAGATTGACTGAGCTTCTGATAGCGGAGCCATGCTCCTAAACCAAAAGGTGAACACTGATGCTGGCAAGAGTGCAGGCAACTCAAGCCATGATCGACCGGCATATTAGGTGCCAATCAAATACAGCTGACTTCCCAGGGAATCAAGGGCAATGAGAGCTCCAGTTAATGAAGTCTCACGTTTAGTGGATTATCAGCAAAATGTGTTTTCTAAAAATTCACCACAGAAACATCAGTATGACATGCAAATCTTTTTTGTTAACAGCTTATTTAACCATGCAATTTACTGGTGGTTAAATTTATTGGTTACATTATTATTTAACCATGTAATTTATTGCTATCTATAGCAAGGCAAGGTATTCGTGAGTACTTGCTCTTCCATGGCAGAAAGCAAAAATATGTATAAATCATATAAAATAGATAAACCCAAGAGGTTATATAAAGCCTGCTCTTATTTTAGCTCCACAGATTTTAACGACAAGTTCCAGCCTGACACTATGGCAATGCAATGGGTCTGGGCCTCATTAATTTTTAAACGAACTTTATCCACCCTAGCTTTTGAAACGAACTGTTACTAATGACTAGTCATATGTCAATCTAATGAATGGGATACAGACTTCCATTAAAATAATGAAATTAGCTTGTTTGGATTTTTGTTCCAGTTTCGTGGCACACAGCCCCAGGTAATTACAGCGAGCACTAACTTGCCCATATTAAAGTCTGTTTATTTACTTAAGGTCTTTAGTCAGGACACCTCAATTTAGCATGTCAGCTGGTTCTATGATTCTAGGAGTACTTGTCTTATTAACAAAGAGAAAAATACATGCAGGCAGGGCAAAGTGCTAAAACATCAATTATGTACACACGAACTCACAAAACGAGAAGCTTTGTTAAAAACCAGAAGCAGTGCGTAATCCCTAGTGTATAAATACATCTCAGCGCTTCCCTCTGGCACCAGTAGTTACTTTTGGGAAACAGTACAAGGTCTGAAAGGCATCTTTACTAAGTATAATTTGGCCCCTTCAAGCAATGCCTGTCCTTTAAGATGCTAAGTACACCCTAAAATAAACTAAGCTAAATTGTCAAATATTATTGTGCTTTAGAGTGCTTGAGTCATGACAAGTTGTGATGACCTGATTTTTAGAAGTGTATTGGTCTGGCACCTCAGCGTACCCCTAAGAGTGCAGAAGCCTTCAGCTTAGCTAGCTATAAGAAGCTGTTATTAATATGTTATAACAAATACGTTAACAATAATGTTGTGAATAAAAGGTGGAAGCAAGGACAGGTGGCCTGGGAAGAATACAGGGATGTTGTCTGGGAAGCTAGGGACTGGGTTAGGAAGGCTAAGGCACACTTAGAATTAAACTTGGCTAGGGATGTTAAGGACAACAGGAAGGGATTCTATAGGTACATTACAAATAAAAGACAGGCTAGAGACAATGTGGGCTCTCTCCAGAAGCTATCAGGAGAACTGGCTACCCTGGATTTGGAGAAGGCTGAGGTTCTTAATGA
>JANRGW010019417.1:0-36232 GCA_024733675.1 Psilopsiagon aymara | reverse complement strand
GACAGGACAAGGGGTAATGGGTTCAAACTTAAACAGGGGAAGTTTAGATTGGATATAAGGAAGAAGTTCTTTACTGTAATGGTGGTGAGGCACTGGAATGGGTTGCCCAAGGATGTTGTGAATGCTCCATCCCTGGCAGCGTCCAAGGCTGGGTTGGACAGAGTTTTGGGTGCCATGGTATACTGTGTGGTGTCCCTGCTCATGGCAGGGGGTTTGGGACTAGGCAATCTTAAAGTGCTTTCCAACCAGAACTATTCTATGACTCGATGATACAGCAGCAGTATGGGGTATTCATGTATGCAAAGCTTAAAAGGAAACTTATACAAAAGCTTCCTTTAACCTAATACTTTTCTAAAAGCACCCAATAGTTCTCTCCTGTTGCTGACTCTGCTTTTGCATGAGTTATGTGAAGGTACAGGTTAACAGAGAACTAATCTTCAATAAATAGTTCTTGTGAGTAGGTGAGGTTATCTGAGGTGCGAGTTATACATGCAAAAACAGAGGTCCTGCATTTCAAAAACATTGAATACCAAGCATTTAAAAATCAGCTGGAGAATCAGTCTAATTCTGATTTAAATCAGTAGCAAAATTCACTGATTAGCCTCTTCCTGTGTTCAGTAAAGCTGCTTACCTTTATTTTTGAGTAGGTCATGCAGTATGCTTTCAGAATAGGTTTTAGAAAAGCTGAGCACTTCCAGCTGTTGGTGGAATGCAGTTAAAATACTATGGACAAGTAGAGCCTGAGTCAATCCCATCTTGCTGCCTCTGGTAGTCCTTTCTCTGCTCTCCTGCATTCTCTCCTGACCAGGTCAGAGACAAACAGCAATGTAGATGTGACAAATCAGACAAAGGGTTGACTTCAGGCAATGTGATAGATGAGAAATTCCCCCAAGAAATAAGTACAAGGCAGAAAGGATGTAGCCAAACAGCCAGGCCCAATACATTGTAATGAAATTATTTTCAGACTGTCCGTCTAATGATTTCTTACTATTATTTCGTCACAAAATCAAGTATGCCGCGGCCAGCAGATCAATCATTCAAATAGGTGGAAAAACTTAGGCACATTGACCAAGTAAGATCTGACAGCACCAGACACAGGCTGAAATCAAGACTAGAAGGAGAGGATGCAAGACTTCACAAAAAGGATATTTCCATGTGCAAAATGGGCCAAAGAATGGGTGCTGTAATGGGTCAATACGTTTAGGATATAAGTCAGCACTCTGATAAAATATTTTTATTCATTAATCTCATTCTTCTTAACAAACATGGACAGCAGAGATTTGAAATTCTGCCAAGTATGGCTCAAAATTAATTTGGGTTTGTGCTTATATGGAAGAGAATAGGCCTTTTGTCTGCAATTATATATAAGTTCCATAGGGTCACCCAGCATTACACAGGATGTCACTGAACAGCCTGTAATTGATGAATTTTCCATTACCGCATAATACAGTGGTACAGTAATGAGATCAGAGAAAAACCTTTTTTAAAGTGTTATTCACTTTCCTGTACAACAAGCTGAGTTTATATTATAAGGCAATAAGAAACTCAATTTCCTGGAACAAGGCAATAAAAGACTTGATTTCCTGGAACAATTCAATACATCAGTACATATGTGCCTAAAAATGGATGATGCAGACATAACTGAAAGGTAAACTGAATCCTGCAAAACTGGTGACCACTCGTTTAATGTAGTGAATAGAAAAAAGTGCTGTTTCAACTGAGACAGTTTTGACATATCCAGAGTAAGTATTTATGATTTTAAAACTATCACAGTTTTGAACAGAGAAAAAAAGAAAAAAGAAAAAAAAATAGGATTTTTGAATAGCAATGAAATGTGGAAATACTGGTTTGAAAAACTTAAAAAGAGAAAAAAGAAAAAAAGCACTGCATTTGGTAAAGGCTCTAATTCTGCAAATACTTAATCCTCATTTTTAGTGTGTACACATGTATGTACTGTGATGTCTCCATGTATAAAGTTGGTTACATGAGTACCGCGTGTAAAACTTTGGAGGACTGGAGACATGATGTGTTCATGCTGTTGCTACTATTTCAGCAACACCCAGGAACGTATAACTAGTACAACACAGCCTTGTTAGAGCAGTTGCAATGCGATTGTGTTTGAGGCTGTGTTTTATATTGTTTCCATGAGTAACCTCCAAGCACTTCATGTTTTTCTCCCAGAAGGATCATTGAGCAGATCTCAAGCACCAGATGCCATCTGGCTGAGTGGGGAGTGAGACTCAAGTGTGAGAGTAGGAGTGCCCCAGCATGTGTAAATACAGCAGAGGTGATGCTTTATTTCCTGATACTTAGAATAGGAAGCAAATGTGGCATCACGTACGTTGTAGTCTGTTAACTAGGTGAAAGGGGAGACTAAATAGCTGTTCTATAAATAAGCATATTTAAATATTCCAGAGAGGATATTTTGACTTAATGGAACGAAAAATATTTGTTAGCATATAGTCTGACTACCTGAGTACCTTGGGTATGTGTGGGTTTTGGTACTTGATTCATAGAGTCTGTCCTTTAAGTGAAGCTCTGTATGTGATTCATTCTGTGCTCATGCTGGATAAACAATTCACTCCAAAAAACAAAAAAAATCAATGGGCAGGCTACACCTATATGAAAATATTAAACATGTATGGGAATATTTAATATTTTGGTTTAGATCTGAGAGAAAAGCTGGAAAAAAAATTACGTCATCTTTAGCATGGAACACACATTTTGGACTCTTCTTCATGTAGAAAGCAGCCTTTACAAATTGATCAACAAATTGATCAACCTGAGCAGGATGAAGTCTTACTTCTGCAAAACATCCACTGTCAATGAGGCCAACTGGTTCACAAAGCAGAGATACCTGACCTTCTACAATTTCCTATGACATTCATGGTGTAGGTTTCCTGGGGTAAACAAAGCTTTATAAATGCAGTTGTTCAACTAAGTTCTTCTCTCACAAGTAAGTAGTAGTCTTCCAGTTATTTATGACTGGAACAGTAGCAAGGGTCTTCTCTTTGTTCAAAGTTAACCTTCTGAAAGCATTTCTTATTAGTACCTGTTTCAGAATTCTGCATTTCATTATTGTGAAGTGTAAGTGCATTGAAATTCACAAGCTACAGAAAGATAAATCAAGCAGGGTTGCTTTGTGCTTTCATCTTCCATCTAACCCCAAGCATCACCTACCCAATAGCAGCAATTAACAAGGCATTTCTAATATCTTCTGCAGGAATTTGTCAGTGTCCTGCACCAAATTCAACAGCAATGTACATACAATGTGTAAGAAAGGCTTTTTTTCCCTAGAATTTCAGAGGGATATAGGGATTACTTTAGTATTGAGCTACATACATGCAATGGCCTTTCAAGTGTTTGATGTATTTTCATTTACATTCACATATTTCCAGAAATCTGTTTTGCATCTATTATTTTTAATCTGTTCACAGGTTTAAAAGATTTCACCACTGTATACAATTTGGGAATTTTATTGAATAAGCAGTTGAAAACAATGTTTTACAAAGAACAAAAAACAAATAGGATTTTGCCACTTCTATTTTTCAATCACAATTTTCCATCAAAATTAAAAAAGGAGTTCTGAACTACTGTAGAGATATATTCATAGAATCACAGAATAGTTAGGGTTGGAAAGGACCTTAAGATCATCTAGTTCCAACCCTCCTGCCATGAGCAGGGGCACCTCACACTAAGCCACGTCACCCAAGGCTCTGTCCAACCTGGCCTTGAACACCACCAGGGATGGAGCATTCACAACTTCCCTGGGCAACCCATTCCAGTGCCTCATCACCCTTACAGTAAAGAATTTCTTCCTCATATCCAATCTAAATTTTCCCTGTTAAGTTTGAACCCATTACCCCGTTACCTTTATTTGCCATGTCCTTTCTACTAAATGTTGCATACTCTTGGCTTGCCACTGAAATAGGTGTTTAGTCAATATTACCCAAATTTAGTCCTACTTGATCCTTCAAAAAAAAAGTAGCGACTTGATTTTGCTGGATAATACAAGAAAAATTTGAAATGCTTTTTTTTATTATTATTAGATGAGAGAAATAAAGCTGCATTCTCTCATAATTAGTAACACTTTCGGAGTTTCAGAGGAACACATATTCTTGTACTTAATGAAAGGCAAGCTAAAAAATGGGTGTGAAATTTTACCCTTACTTTTTTTGTTTTATAAATATTTTATACTGCCATAAGTGGTTAAACAAAGTGGCATAGAATATCTGCTTATTACATTCAGAGACAACTACTTGAATATGGAAGTAGATACAAGTATGCTGGAGGAGAGGACAGGACTGGAATTCAAAACTATCCCCACAATAGAAATAATTAAAAAGATAGAATGCATGTTAATAAAGAGAAGTGAAAAGTAATGAACTCGGGAATAATCAGTTATATAGAAACAGGATGAGAAAACAATTGGCTTCATAAATCTGAAGGAAAGTATCTGGTAATGGATCAGAGTTGAAGGCTGTTCAACAAAGTCATTAGTTGCAAAAAAAAGGAAAGCTGCACTGAGATCCCTGAAGAGGCTGGGTAGCCTTACAGCACATACTGCATCACATTTATATTGCACACAGCACTGGTGAAGGCTTCATTTGCAGCTGAATGCCTAGTTTGGGAATAGCCATTTAGAGAAAGAATTGACTGGTAAGATGAGATTCCAAGAGGCAGAAGGACTGGAAGTACAAAACAGCAAGGTGAAAAGAAGGGTAACAGCAGTCTTCCCAAACAGAGGACCATTGCAGAGGAGAAACAAATAAACCTCTGCAGGCTCGTGGCAAACAGTATAAAATGCATTTCTCTTGCTGTCCATACGGAGTAGAGGCTGTAAGTTCCAGCAACAAATATTTATACTGGAGACTAGGAAAAAAAATATCTCAAAGCAAGTGCCATGAAGCTCCGGTATGGATTGCCCAGGAAGGCTGATACATTTCCAGTACTAAGTACTTGTACGTTTGACACCACTTCAGGGATGACCTTAGAATGTGAGGCTGGATTAGAGGATTCTATTTTCTGATGATTCAATGGTAAGATTAAAAGCCACAGAAAATTGTGGTGTAATCAAAACAGTGATCAAGTATCAGTGATCAAACCCAAACCAAAATAGTTTGGATTGTGGAACAGTATATGTGCATGTGTACCTCTTGACTCTAGACTGCCAGAATTTGGCCAGATACTTATCTCAACAGAAAAAAACTTAACTACAGACTGCATACAAGGCTCAGAGAGACAAAGCCACAGCATACAGAGAGGAAGAAAGGCAAGGTGCATTCTGCAAAAATACAAACTTTTTATGTGAAACAGTGTGTGTTTATAGTGTAACATCTTTCATAGCCACCAGTGTTTGTAAAGATTAGCTCATCTAAGCAACCGGTTCTAAAAACAGAGTGCAGGCTCACATAAACTTGATCATATTGCATCCAAGAGGAAGTGATCTTGTTACTGTGCAGCGATTTCTGCTGTATTCATTACAGCCAACAATATAAAAGAAGCAAGCAGTAGTATGAGATAGCATTTCTTGTTCCACATTTCCATAGATAGGCCAGTATAACTACTGATCCATTCCCCAAGGAGATAAAAAAATCACTTCTTGGTATTTTTGGTTTTTAACATTTAAAAGCTTTATCATTTTTCTAGGATGCTCTGTCTCTGATAAATGTGAATAGCCAGAAACGGTTTCTTTCTGCCTTAGTCTGCACTACTCTAATTTCTTTTTCTTCATGGGTCTTCCTCAGTTTTAAGTTTGATCTGCATTATATCATTGACATATATACCATATATTAAAAAAAGAGAGTAAAAGCTTGTATCATGAAAGCATGATGGTACCTTCCATTAAAGATACCACCAGAAGCAAGCCACACTCCATTAACAGAGCACCCAATGTCATTTTGCAGCTCTTGTCCACATCTTTGGGACAACTACAGGAAATTGCAATTATCAGTCTATTTCAGGAACACAAACATTAGCATTAATTGTAACTGTTGAGATAACTTATGTTTACTTATTCTTTTGTTAAGTTTCCTTTTGTGAGATGCTAGGAACTGAAGTTTCTTGCACAACTTTTGAAACTAGACTGCAGGCCTTTACTCCAATTCTTGTATGAAGAGCTGCCAGAATAAAAATCAGTATGCAATATAAATTTATACATTCAAAGACAAAAGAGGGGAGAAAGGAGGAAGTGGGACAGAAACCAAAACTCAGACGAAAAATCCTTTGAAGATTTTGCTAAACTCCCTCAAGTGGGAACATGAAAGAACCAGAAAGATGGAGACAAAACATAAAGGTTAACCTCCAAGTAACCACATTGGATATTGAAACTGGATATAAAGAATGTACTGTGGCAAGAGACGTGTAGGAGAAGCAGCATTCTGCCCTCAGAAGAGGATGATAAAGAAAAGCCACCTGCATGTAAAACTAAGATACGGCCCTCAACATGCAACAAACTGCAACAAGGGAGAAGTTCTTTACTGTAAGGGTGGTGAGGCACTGGAACGGGTTGCTCGGCGAAGTTGTAAGTGCTTCATCCCCGGTGGCTCTCAATGCCAGGCTGGACAGAGCCTAGGGCGACATGGTTTAGTGGGAGGTGTCCCTGCCCATGACAGGGGGGTTGGAACTGGGTGATCTTAAGGTCCTTTCTAACCCTAACTATTCTATGAGTCTATAAACTGTCACCGCTGTGAAATACCCTGGAGACTAAACTGCTGAAAAGAGCTCCCTGAAGAATTTTAGAGCTGTTTGCCGGGAGTTAGTGATAAAACTTGAACTGCAATGATCGAGTGAAAATAAATTTAACTTGAAAAGCACCTAAATTATGTTAAAACAGGCAAGCAGTCTGCTCCGTCACTACTTACGAGTCTGGAAATGGGATTT
This sequence comes from Psilopsiagon aymara, assembly GCA_024733675.1. Taxonomy (NCBI): domain Eukaryota; kingdom Metazoa; phylum Chordata; class Aves; order Psittaciformes; family Psittacidae; genus Psilopsiagon; species Psilopsiagon aymara. The sequence continues at coordinate 29,350 of JANRGW010019417.1, read as the reverse complement.
GCTCCAGCCTGGAAGCTATACATCATGCTTTACCATCGGTTTATCTGTAGGTCTGAGCTATCCTGGTGCGAGCTCGACCACCTACACCCCCCACAGGTCGCGCCCCAGCACGGCGAGCAGCCCCTGCGCAGGAGACCGCGGCCTCCCGCGGCGACCCCGCGGCGCCGCCTCTCTGCTCCGCCGCCGCGACCCCGGCACCCGCCGCAGCCCTCTTGGCCATTGGCGGCAGCGGCATTGACGTCGAGACGGAAGTGACGGCCGGGCGGGAGCCGCGTGAGGCGGGGTGGCGGGGGCTGGCGCGGTGATGAACAGCCGCCTGCAGGAGATCCGGGAGCGGCAGAAGCTCCGCCGGCAGCTCCTGGCGCAGCAGGTACCGACGGCTCCGTCCTCCTCCGGGCCGGGCGCTCGAGCGCGTGGGGGCCGCCCTTTCCCCGCCTGAGGGGGATGCTGGCGCTTGCAGCCTCAGAGGCAGCGGCTGTGCTGCTAACGGCGGCGGGTGGGCCTTTGTGGAGGCTGCTACGGCAGGAAGCGGCCCTGCGCTGGTGGCCGGCGGGGGGCACAGGTAAGCGGCGAGCCTCAAGGCGCTGCTCGGTTTGGACCCGCGCTGAGGCCGGAGAGGTGGTCACTGCTGGCGCCTCCAGCCAGCCTGCAGGTGGGCATGGGGGGTGGGGGGGTGAGTCAGGCTTAAAGAGCGGACTTTCCGGCTTCTAGCGTTACTGCCTCGGGTTGTTTTTATCAGTGCTAGCTGTGGCTTGAATGTGCTTTTCCCGTTGTTCAGTTAGGAGCTGAAAATGCAGACAGTATCGGTGCCGTGCTGAATAGTAAAGATGACCAGCGGGAGATCGCTGAAACGAGAGAGACGTGCAGGTCAGTACCAGTGCAGTTTCTGTTTGCAATGAGGGGGGTTTAACAGTAATACAGGGCTTTGAAGTAGGCAGAGGTTGTGCCCCAGAAACTGTTACTGTTATGTTACTGAATAAAATACAATACAGTGAAAGAAAATGCTTGAATTACTCAGATATGACCTTTGAGTAAGGTGAGTACATTTTAGACATTCACGTTTAATAATAGTTTGGAAATTAAGGTTAACTTTTGCTTCTTATGTTAAAAAGCTGCTGTGGAGCAAAACTGAGGTGTGAATTTAGTGTATGCTTGCAGAGAGCCTTTGTACTTTTGCTAAGAGCAGCTACAGGTCAATTTAAGAGTTCTCACAGAGCAGTAGGCATGTCTGAGAGTACCTTCTGCTTATTAATTCTCACATGTCATAGTAATTCTCTTGTGTGATCAGGCTTAACTTTGTAGATGCACTGCTTTGGTGAAAGTTAGCTGTACCTTTTGGAGCAGGAAAGTGAGGAACTGAGAGACCTGTTTTCAGGAGTCTTGTCTTCAAAAACCTGTGCTTGTCTCAAATATACTGAGAAAGGAGCAACTTTTCATACACAAAGTTTCAGAAAAATTTCAAAGTTGTAACAGAAATATGTATTCAAGGCAGATTGTCAGAGATCTCTCCAAAGTTCTGTCTGGAGAGAGAAATGATTTTATACAAGGATCTTTTTTGGATGTTTACAGGGCTGCTTATGATACTTCTGCACCAAATGCGAAACGCAAATATCCAGATGAGGGAGAAGCTGATGAGGAAGAGATTGAAGAATATAAGGTAAGAAAAAAAAATAGTTTTCTCTGGTGTTCGTGGGTCTCTGAGAGATTTACAAAATACATATATGTGTGTGTATGAATAAAAATAAAAATGATGTCTATAGACACTTCAGAATACATGTCCTCTCTTGATGTTTCCCACTGCAGAGATCTAAGGAGGCATTGACACTAAGTGTTACTCTTCAGATGTGGCTTAGGTGCATTGAACTGTACGTGTGCCACAGCCCAATGTTTGGAGGCTTAATTTAGTGCTGTTTTTAGATGAGCTTAGGTAATAGTGGGAATGTGTGGGAATATGCTATCTTGTGTGGAAAAAAGTGAATAAATGAGAAGCAGTAAAATGTGAGTACACACACACAAAAAAATCTTGACCAGAATTCTTTGTGTCAGAAGAAGCACAGGCCACTGGATGAAATACAGGGAAACTGAGGATGTCTTCCTACCTGCCTGTTAGGTGCAAAGGAATACAGTTCTAGGTGAATGGAAGAAATGCGATATTCTGAGGAAATCGAAATAAGATGCTTGGCTTGAGGTATACTTCAGGTAACCAAAATATACAGAAAAAGAAAAGTAAAACAAAACAAGACATTTCCATTATCATTGAAAAATAAGTGGTTGTAAAACTCTTATCCCCTCCGTTTCTTCAGATGCTCATCCAAGAGCTACAAGCAGCTTTCTTTTTTTCGTATCTAATGTATTGTCTTAACTGAGTGGTAGAGAAACGAGGTTAAGCAATGGCATGATTATGGTACAGCCATGTTTCTGATTTGCTTTGTGATCTTGTTGCAGTATATATCCTCCCCCTCCCTTTTTAACTTTTCCTAACAGCCTTGCTTTTTTGGTTAAAGGGAATCAAGGTCAATGCATTTATGAAATTATTATTTCATATATTATTTCAGTGTCTGCTGTTCTCTTGGATGCTTAAAAATAGTAATTTTTTAAATGTGAGGCCATGGTAGCATTGCATTTGTGTTTTGGTAAAAAATGTGTATCTTCTGTCTCACTAAGGCAAAAGGTAATGTATGACAGGTAATATATTTTTGTTGATTGTTTTTTTTTCAAGTCTAAACATGCTAAGTGTTATTCTGTATATCTTATTTAGCAAACCAATTAAATCACCAACTCAAAGAAGGGTTTTCTTTGTGCACTATTTGTGGAGTCTTTATAGTCACATCAGTTCATATCGGTTTATTTTACTCCTTAACCAAGTAGGTGCTTAGCAACCTTTCTTTTGTTTTCTGTAAAATAATATATGTGGATAATTCACTTCAGTTGACAGAGTATATGAATATTATAATTAACATTTTCTCCACTAGCACGGAGAAGACTTACCCTGAGGTGGGCTGTAACCACCTGCAAGTGGCCAGTCTCTTGCTATATTGTTGAAATTGAAAAACACTTTAATAATACTACCTGGGACCAACTTCAGTTAAGGAGATGAATAGATTTAAGAAACTTGAAACTCTCAAGTAGAACATCTATTTTGAAGTCGTCAGGTGCGTTCTGCAGATGTTGGTAACTTCCAAATGGTGAGGAGATAAAAACTTAGTAAAATCCCATCTGCATTTATGGAAGTTCTCCCTTGCTACTTTGAGCCTGTTTAAATTCACTCTTGTAATATGAATTGATACAAAAAGTCTGGATCCTTAATGGTATCAAGCCCCATTGGATTATGTTTAATACTCTTTAGACAAAAGTAGTAATAAACTTAACTATTAGCATTGCAGACAAATATTTTAAGTTTGCTGGCTTTATTAGGAAAATTAGAGGCAAGTATTTCCAACATGAAGTGGCTCTTATGTCTAAACCCCTGATTTGCAGTGCTGCAGAAGAGAAGCTGCATGGTGACCTTACAGAAGCCTTCAAGTATCTGAAGGGTACCTATAAGAGTGCTGGCAAGGGACTCTTCATCAGGGACTGTAGCAATAGGACAAGGGGTAACAGGTTAAAACTTAAACAAGGGAAGTTTAGGTTGTATATGAGGAGAAAGTTCTTTACTGTCAGGGTTGGAGGCACTGGAATGGGTTGCCCAGGGAAGTTGTGAATGCTCCATCCCTGGTGGTGCTCAAGGCCAGGTTCGACAGAGCTTTGGGTGGCATGGTTTAGTGTGAGGAGTCCCTGCCCATGGCAGGGGGGTTGGAAGTTCATGATCTTAAGGTCCTTTAACCCTAAGTATTCTTTGATTCTATGTACTAGGGTTAGTTGAGCTTCCTAGCCTGTATTTAGAAGTGACAGATAAAGGGACTAGACTATCTGCTGCCACTCCTGAGCTTTTCATAGCCTTCTGAAAGTTGTGATTGTTGCTCTACTTCTTCCCTCCCCCAGGTGAATTTACTCAATTGTTTGAACCTTTGTAACTGTCTGGTATCACCAATGTTTTGTGGCAGAGTTCCAGAGCTTTAACATTGTATGAAGGAAAAAAACCCCTGTGATTCAGAATTGCTGTCTGCCAGCTTAATTTGATACAGTCCTGTGCTACTTCGTTACTGCAGGCAGTGGCCTGCAAGTTTAGAGTACTTCCATGTCATTATTCTGGAGGCTGAAAAATCTTCCTTGGTTGAATTGTGATAATTGCTGTATGTGTCTCTAGTCACTTGAAAAAACTATATGTTTGAATATTGTGGGTAGTATTTGTTTCCTTAGCTCAGCAACAATATACATGATCATAGAATCATAGAATAGTTAGGGTTGGAAAGGACCTTAAGATCATCTAGTTCCTGCCCCCCTGGCATGGGCAGGGTCACCTCCCATTAAACCATGCCGCCCAAGGCTCTGTCCAACCTGGCCTTGAACACTGCCAGAGATGGAGCATTCACAGCTTCCCTGGGCAATCCATCCCAGTGCCTCACCACCCTCACAGTAAAGAACTTCATCCTCATATCCAATCTAAACTTTCCCTGTTTAAGTTTGAACCCATTACCCCTTGTCCTATCACTACAGTCCCTATGAAGAGTCCCTCCCCAGCATCCCTATAGGCCCCCTTCAGATATTGGAAGGCTGCTATAAGGTCTCCACGCAGCCTTCTCTTCTCCAGGCTGAACAGCCCCAACTTTCTCATCCTATCTTCATACGAGAGGTGATCTGGAAAACAAGTATGGTTAATGTACAAGAACCTAGTATCTTGTATTATGTTTGATTGTATCTTGTATTATGGTTAACTTTATTCTCTCTCTGGTTGACTGTGGCCTTTTTCCCTTGGAAAATTGGTGAATTTGGTGGTGTGGGAATTTTGTTTGTGGTCACAAGGCTTTTTGGTTTTTTAATTGCTTACTAAGACATGAAGAGCACTTGAATGGCTCAGAAGTAGGCATCTAACAAGTGCTTATCATCAGAAGACTAAAATTTAGAGGAAAATGGAAGAGGGGAACATGTGAAAGCTTATGATGGCATAAGCAGTATTTAGGAAAAACTCAAGCTTTCAGTTGTTTTGGGGTTTTGTTTTGGTTTTAGTCTGGTTAAACAAAAAAATAAAACAAAACTAAACTAAAAAAAAAAACACACACGCACAACTAAAAAACCCAGCAAACTAAAAAAATACCAAAACCCAAACTCTATACCTCTGGAAGTTCTTCACCTGTGACCTATTAATCACGGCAGGCATCTCAGAAGTTTGTTCAAATCTTAAAGTTGGAAAGAAAACAGCTTATTTTAAGATTGCCATAGCTGGAGGGATCAGACTAGGGAGAGCACTTATTTTTTCATTCCTCGTGCATAAAGCTTATGTAGGACAGGGTAAACGCAGCAGTAATAATAGGCTCTTCTCAGCATCTTTCCATAGAATCATAGAATCCCAGGTTGGAAGGGATCTTGAAGATCATCTGATCCAACCTTTCGTGGCAAAAGCATGGTCTAGACAAGATGGCCCAGCATCCTGTCCAGCCAGATATTAAGAATGTCCAGTGCTGGGGAATCCACCACTTTCCTGGAGAGATTATTCCAAAGTCTGATTTTTCTCTGCGAAGTTTTGAACTTCATAAAATTCTTGTTAGCCCACTCTTGCAGCCTATCCAGGTCTTCCTGAAGGGTGGCTCTCTTTTCTGAAGTGTCCTATTCCCACTCTCAATTTGGTATCATCGTCAAACTTGAACAGGGTATGCTTGATCTCATCATCCAGATAATTTGTGAAGATATTAAACAGTGTTGGGCCCAGTATTGATCCCAGGGGGACCCCACTAGTGACAGGTCAGCAGCTGGAAAAGGAGATGTTTACTGCTATTATCTGGGTGCAGCCTGTCAGCCAGTACCTCACCCACTGCACAGATCACTTACCCAGATTGTAATGTATCAGTTTCTCTAGGAGGAAACTCTGGGAAATTGTGTCAAAATTCCTGGAAAAATCAAGGTAGACCGTGTCTACTGCTTGCCTCATGTCAGCCAAGCATGTTCCATTGTCAAGCAGAAGGCTGTCGGGTTTGTCAAGCAAGAAGACTTCAACTTAAGATATGTGTCAGTGGGGAGAAGTTGAGTTCTTTTCCATGAAAAATATGGTTCTCCATCATTCCTTTTATTTCAGTGTGTTAAAATGTCCTTTTTTAAAAAAAGAAAAAAAACTTCATCCTTCTCCTCGCATGGAGCGCCGTATTAACTGATTAAGCATTTGTGTTGTAATCAGTAATATATGAAGGAGTGTAAGCATTCTACTAAAATATGATAGATGATATTACTTAGTGGTTCTTCAGGGATTTTTTGTATATGATAGGTTGTTTCAGGATCAACAGGAAAACAAGAAAGTGACATGAAGAAGTGACTCTCTTCTTTTGTTTCTGTTCTAAGTTCAGTGTTGGGTGTTCAGAGTATGTCAGTGTGATTGATCTCTGAACTCCAGAAATCGAATAAATGTACAGTCAGTGACAAACTAACTGAAGAAAAAAAAAATTGCACTACAATTCCTGTTTTCTGTAAATTTTAAGACTATAAAATGGTATTTTTTAAAGTTGCTTTTAGCAGTCCCAGTGAAATGCTGGCTTATACCAGCATTTCTTTAAATTTCTCTTTCTTTAAAGTGTGACTTGAACAGATTTATGTAAAGGAGGTGGTTTCAGCTGATAAGGTTGGAACAGAAGAAATGATTGAACAAATATAAATGTTCAAAGGTTCTACTACTGAAGAACTTCAACGAAATAAATAATTTGCTTTAGTCCAAGGAGTGATATTTTGGAGATACAAAGATTGAAAGTTCCACCCCTTCTAAAGCACTGGCTGCACCATCAGGGTCTGGAAATTAAGGGTTTCCTATTTTATTCTTCTTTCAGACTCCTTTCCCAGTCACACTCTTATCTTTATTAAGAGAAAAGCAGACCTCTGGGAATAGGTAATTTGTTTTTCTCCTCCAAAACTGGAGTTGGAATCATTAATGATCTGCTGTTGTAGGACTTACCTTTGTAGACAGCCCACATCCTCCCTTAAGCAGCAGAAGTGTAATGAGGAGAGAAACAGCATGGTCTTGCATAACTGTCATGCCTGTTTTATTTCCAAGGATGAAGTAGAGCTGCAGCAAGATGAAGAGAACCTGCCCTATGAAGAAGAGATTTACAAAGATTCCAGTACCTTTCTTAAGGTGAGCTGCTTTTGCAATTCGAAGTGTGGTGACAGCTAACATAGTTGTGTTAAAGTATTTCTGTAATTGATGGTATTTGATATTGTCTTTGAGGGCTGAAGGCATGAACTTGAATTCCCAAGTATGGAAGTTACTGTGACAGATACGACTCTTAACTAGTGCTGATATTAATCTAACTAAAGATCTGGGTCAACTTGCAATGAGCCATAGTAATGGTGGGCCTGATTTGAACTAAAAAGACAATGATGGTTTTGACTAGCATAGCTTATGAAAGCATGTTGGAAAAAAAATGAGAAGGTAAGAGGTTGGGGTTTATCAGACTAACACATATAGTATTTGTGTGCATATGTCCACTTATCTCCCTGCTGCCCTCACTGAACTCCCTTTTGTTCTCCAGGGTACTCAGAGTTTAAACCCACACAACGACTACTGCCAGCACTTTGTGGATACAGGACACAGACCCCAGAACTTCATCAGAGATGTTGGTATGTTTGAATATAAACTGGTTCTATTCAGTAGCGCTTCTCTTTCTTCCCCTTTTTAATTCCTTACAGTTACTGGGAAATGCATATAGATATATAATTCATAGTTTTGTCTCTGTGTAAGCATACGTATCAATATATGTATTTATATGAATAATTTTATTGTCAGTCATTTAGGAGGTGATTATTACCAGGGCTGCTCTTACTCTTGCTTTTACTTGAAGGTGTTTAACCAGGAAGATTTTTTCAAAACTAAGCTCTTTTTAATTCCAGGAAGTAGATGAGTCTATTGAGCAGATCTTGGAACCTTTGGAAGTTTGAATAACTGACTTAGAGCTCAGCAGCTTCCTGGACTGTGTTGCCTCCAAGAATGCATGTAGCGTGTAAAGTATGGAAAATACTTATATTTAAGTCAGTAAGCAACATGGATAATATTTGCCAGCTAAGTTATGTAGCTGCTGACAACGCGTCAGAAGGCCCAACACATTACTGAATTTAGAGGATGTTATTTTTCAATTTTATGTTTATTTTGCCATTACTGAACTTGTTATTGAGGTCTTACTTTATTAAGCCTGAATTTAATCTTCCTAAAACTAAGGTACAGTTTGGTCTTGTGTCCCAGAATGGATGCCTGGTAGTTATTTATTTTTTTAAAACACACCTCCCTCTGCAGTTTTTTGCTACCGTTCTCTGTATTTTGTCAAGCTTGAGATTGTCAGGGCAAGTGCATTGTTTATAGATGCCAGTCCACACAGGTTTTGTTTGCTTACTGAAGCAGACAGTTTTTATTCTTCTCTTTTTATGAATGCTTCTGTGAAACACACCTCGGTATTTAATATGAAAAATGGGCTGTTTTGACTCAGTTATGTCTTTATCTGAAAAGCCCCTGGGCTTCACAGTTGTGTACTTGAAATATTTATACTCTGTTCTTTAAAATAAGATGATATGGAGATAGAGCAGCCCATGTTATTTACTCTGACTTCTCTGCCACAGAAGGACTTGGGGAGGGGCGGGACAAATTGTTATAAGAGTGTTAATATGGAAATGAACGTGTCAGCAGCAGTTAGTCTAGACCCTTTACTAGACGCAAGTTATGTCAAGTTGCATATTGGTTACACATTGGCACACATTTTCTACATGATGATCAAACCTCTGCTTAAGTGCTTCCTTGTAATTGGATGTGACCCTACAAAAAGCAGTAGGGGAGGAGTGGTTTCAGAGCACCCAGTTTGTATCTTTCTGATGTTGCTGTTGGTAGGGTGGGAGAGACCTGTGGGTTTTGTTTTGTTGGTTGGTTTGTTGGTTGGTTTTCATTTTGCTGGTTTGGTTTTGTTTGGTTTTGTTTGGTTTTAACAACTCCATTCATCTTGATTGAAAATTGGTTTACATCTGTTTCTTAGCTGGAGATAGTTGACTTCAGTTTCTGCTGGTCAGGAGTATTTGACTTGCACTGGAAATCAGGAGAACATAGTTTTTAAGTTAGGTATTATGTAAGGAAAAGAATGAAAGCAACTTTTGGGTGTTTTGTGCACATGGAATAAGAGATAGTGAGGTTTGATACTAACAACTTGGCTTTTACCAGTGTAATGCTGTTGTTGCTTACTGTTCTCCTTGATTATATTGGCTCCAGGATATGCTGGATCTTTTATTTCTTTCACTCTTAAGCAAAAGGGACCAGAAGTGAGTCTTTGCTTCATAGCCTAGTTAGCGTCTAGTCTGCTCAGAAGTGCCCTGCAACCCAAGCTGTACTTTTTAACAGAGCTGCTTATTAGCAGGGCATGTTGCAACAGAACTAGGGGTTGTGGTTTTAAACTAAAAGAGGAGAGATTCAGGCTGGATGTGAGGCAGAAATTCCTTTACAATAAGGGTGGTAAAATACTGGCCCGAGTTGCCCAGAGAGGTGATGGATGCTCCATCCCTGAAGACATTGAAGGCCAGGCTGGATGTGGTTCTTGGCAACCTGATCTAGTTGAAGATGTCCTGTTCATTGCAGGGGGGTTGGACTAGATGACCTCTGAAGACCCCTTCCAACCCAAGCTACTCTGTATTTCTGTCCGAGGGTTGGGAGTTCAGAAACTGGGACTAAAATTAAAATAAGGAGAGGAATGAAGCCTTGTGGGTGTGGGTGGTGGTGTATCTTGTGTTCTTCCCTCCCAGTGCCCCCATGGAATAGTACCACATAAAGTCATAAATTTGAATGAATGTGAAACGTTGTAAATAACTCTACTAGTTGAAATGATTGGGAGGTAGGAATGGTACCTTTTTTGGTAGCAGTAACCACAATGTACTGTCTCTACTTAATTTTTCCCCACCAGGGAATGGTGGAATTGCCATCCCTGGAATTGTTGAAAAACCTTGTTAGATGAGGCCCTCAGTGATACGGTTTAGTGGTGGTCTCAGCAGTGCTGGGGTGGTGGTGATTAGACTTGATGATCTTAAAGGTCTTTTCCAACCTGGTTGATTCTGTGAAAAGTTTGATGGTTTGGGTTCTTTTCTTTTTTAAAAAAGCTTGCTGAAGAAAACTTCATTAGGATTCTCCCTTTTGCATTCTGTACATACGAAAGATTTGAAAAGTAGCATCATAAAGCGAAGTCTAGGAACTCAATAAATATATGTCTTCGAATCTTCATGACTGATGCCCGAGTACCAAATCTCAATATAAAGGTTGACAAAGGGAACCAGCCATACCCCAGCTGCTGCCTTAGAAATAGTCTTCAAAGGTTAAAAAAGAGTATTTTGTAAATGAATGTTAATCAGATCTTAATATGAACTTATGGATGTAGGGGATAGCAAAATGAGTTCCTCTCGTCATTCTAGCACTTTGAGTTTAAATGAAAGATTGTTTCCTTCTGATAGAAGGGATTGTGAACCCCTGATCACTGTTGTGCTCTAGAGAAGGTTAGAGCACAGACAATACATTCAGTAACAGCCATAATTAACTGGGTGAAGGCAGGAGTCTTTTATGAAGTACTAAACAAAAAGCTGCTTTGAAGGGTTTGGTTTGTTCTAACAGAAATTAAAATGAGGCTAAGTATTAACATTGCGACCTATTCAGAATACTGGACAATGCTGAATTGATACGGATTTACTCTCTTAAGTAGTTGTTAACTTCATGTTTTCTTCTTCTTAGGCTTAGCAGATAGGTTTGAAGAATACCCAAAACTTAGAGAGCTCATCAGATTGAAGGATGAGCTGATATCTAAATCTAACACTCCTCCCATGTAAGTGTTCTTGTGGAAAATGCCTTTCTTCTCCAGACCTGTTTTAAGTTAGCTGTCTGCTTTGCAAATCTCAGTCTTCTAGCACCTGCTCAGAATTTACATTTTCTATGTCTGTTTATATATGCAAGTTAATAAATTGAAATTTCAGAAGAATAAAATCAGTTTGGTTTTGCTAGTTCAATCTAGATGTTTCATATGGTAAATAAACTGGTTTGGTTTTCCAGTGTGTGATTCTTAGTATCCAAAGTGATTAATTTCCAGCGTGTGATTAATAGTATCTAAAGCTTTGGTTTTTTAAGATAGAGCTGTCAGTTGATTGGACAGCAGGCTTTAATTTGGAAACTAGAAGAACACAGTGTGATTGTGGATCTCATGATATCACACAGTTTACAGTAACAAATGGCCTCTTGTTAGGAGAACAACTAATGTTATATCTACTCTTTTTTTTGCATAACATTCAGCCATCATCTTAGTGTCCATTAATCAGATTTTGCTTTGTAGTTTAAGACGAAGAATGTTTAGGCTGGCTGGAAGTGATTTGTCATATTCAGTTTGAATTACCTCTTGAGTTTTTGCTGAAGGTTAGGCACAGTTTAAGCTTGCTGTGTGATACTCCCAGGAATTTGAACCTGTTTGAATGTTGAACCTAATGTTTTTGTTATACTGTAGTCCTAATCTGTACAGAGTAAAATAGCATTACTTCATGATAGTCACACGAAAACCGATGAACAACTGAGACACAAACTGCAAAACTCAGTTTGCCATTTTGAAGTTAGATACGTTTTGGAGTTTTTAGTCTTAAAGCACAACAGGGGAAAAAGAGTAACCAAGTGCTTCCTTCTGATAATACTAAATATGCTTAGAGAATAATAATCGCTCCCATTCGGTTTGTGTGGAAGGGGGAGGTGGTGCTAATCAGCTTTTTTAAGACTAAAGGTATTGAGGGGAGGGCAGTGTAATTTTTTTCATAGTGATGCAGCAGTGAGTGGTGAGCAGGTGTGAAGGCCAGTCATAAGAGTACGTTTGAGAGTGTATATAATAAAATAAGCATGTATGGGGATTCGGCTTTTGTTATAGGGACAAATACATTCCTACTATGTGAAAAGTAACCACATTTCCAGTGTTCAGAGTCTTATGAGCACAATATATAGTAGAGTGTCAATTCTAAAAGTAGGCCACCTTGAAGCAAACCAGAAGTCTGTTAGCCATGCAGTGAGAGTTTGAGTCTGAAATGTTGATGTTTTCTCATATATAGTCCATGAATGTACACAAAGTTCAGTGATTCTGTATGTATTGTACTGTCTCTGCAGACACCCGTTTCCTGCTTGCTAAATTAGAATCCTAAAAGCTGTTTACTTGGAGGAAGCCTAATTCTTAAAAACTAATGCAACAGCATCTAGCCTAGGTTAAGTGAGAATGTTATGCATTTCTACTGGACTTGGTGCATATGAGCTATATAGCCTACACAGGAGACCCTACTCTTAATTGGCTACACAGAGGTGCTTTGTGGAGTATAATTTTCAAACCAGTGTTACAGTTTGTCCACACGATTGATCATCTTTTGTTTAAACAGGTACTTACAAGCAGATTTGGAAGCTTTTGATATTAGGGAACTGAAGTCCAAATTTGATGTGATTCTCCTGGAACCACCATTGGAAGAATACTACCGAGAGACTGGCATTACTGCTAATGAAAAATGCTGGACGTGGGATGATGTAAGTATTTTTCTTACTGTGAAGATTTCATACATGTATTTAAGCAAAAAAATTGAGGGTTTTTTTTTTGGGGGGGGAGGGTTTGTTTGGGGTTTTTTTACAAAAAATAAAATACGTTTTTTTGTTCTGTTTGAAGAAAAGTCTAGAAAGTAAGTTTTATATGGTATGCATGCCTACATTATTTGTGCTCAAAAGACAGGGGCTGGCTTTTGTTTTTTGAGGAGTTTAATGAATTAAATCTACTTTTCTATTCTCCCTGAGCCTGGTTGAAAACTAAAATCTAATAATAGTGGGATTTTCCCCTACTGTGTATGAGTTTTCTGTTTGGTTTTTGCTGTTGAAATTCAGAGTATCCATTGTAAATATTCCCTTGTTGCTTGAAATTCTCAAAAGAGTTTTTAAGGTATGCTTTTTAATATGCTGGTCTTCTAGTCAAAAGAGATGGGTATGTTTCAGTGACATACCTCTCTTCTCTGGAGTACTGGTTGGGTAGGAAATATTTACAGTCAAGCCAGTTGTAATCCTGAGAAGCCTAACAAAATAGATAAACCCTGCTTGTGGATATTTTTATTTGTATTTATGTATTCCCTTACTGTTTAGTCATGTCAAAAGATTAGGGTTTGTTTTGTTGGGTTTTCTTTAAGGTCATGTTGATTTCTGGCCCCTTTTTGGGAACAAGGAGAAATCTTAATGTGTAAGGTGTAATCTTTTCTGAGATCACTGTTGCTGCTCTTGTTTTGTTGTGCTCCAGTAAACATCTAGAGAATTGAGTGAGAGAAAAGATTTTCCTTCTGTAGTAGTGCATGTAGATACTTGTAAAGAAGTATTAATATATAGATATATTAATAATATAACTGTGTTCCGTAGCTTTGCCCTTTAAATAAAGAGAGCCCTGGAAAAGCAAGGTGAAGGCTGAAGGCTATGAGGTGCTGAATGTCATTAGGCATAATAATTTGATGACATAAAGCCTGCTGCCAAGTTGCCCTGTCCTTCAAGATTGAACTGGAGAATTCCCTCACTTTAGCATTGAATAATGAATTTGTAATGTGAAAAAATAGTGGTAAATTTGCTCCGCCCTATATAGCTACACTTTACTCATTGCGGGGTGGGGGGAAATGGAAGGAAACTCAAAAAGCAGAAAACCAACAAATAACCAGCCCCACCCTCACAGCAGTACAGGCAATCTAGAGTGGAAAGGAACAGCAGATTAAAAAATGTTTGTATAGCTGTGTCAGGAATTCTCAGGTTCTGGCATGAATGGGAATATGCAACTAATAAATAGATGTTATTTAGAGATCCTACTTGAAAGGTATGCAGAACTATGTCTGCATTAGTGGCACTCGTAATACAAGTGAATCAGTAGATGAAGGAAGTTGTTACTGAGATTTTCTTACTTGTGTTCGGGGCAGAGTGGTGGTGTTACTTTAAACTAGGTTTAGTTTGTCCTTAGGCTGAAACCCACACACGTGTAACTTCAGAAGTGAATCAGTCAAACTGAAGGATAATGGAAACAAAATAAAATTCAATCTACCTTTTTAGGAATGAATTTGGAAACAAAGGCTTTCATGCCTGTAACAAGGGACTAGGCAACTTTACCTGTACAGTTAAAGAATAAGTAGCTTCTGTATTCTATTACATCAGGTAAAACAAGTGTCTGGGCAACATTGTTCTAGGGAAAAACATGCTATCCTAAAAGGAAAACTGGAAGTGTTTGGGGCAGGAGTCATCCTCTTAGCTGGGAGTTACACCCTCTTAGAATGGCTTCTACTGCATTATTTTTCTTCACAATGGCACAAAATGAAGCTTGAGTTGATGTTACAGCAACTTACAGATGCATCTTCTCATAATGAGTAACAGATGCTTGCAATCTGAAGTTATTTCATCCAGAATGTTACTCGTCTATCATTGTTGACCACTGTCATGACAATTTCCTGCTTCTTTTTTCCTGAAAGGGAGAACGGAGAGAATGTCATCCTATATAATAATAAGAATTGAGATGAGGTTTTTTTAATAATGTGTCTTCACCAGCTTCATATACGTAACCCCAGGGCTGAAAAGAAGCAGAGTACTATTACCGTGTTACTAAATCCTTTTGCTACCAATGGAATGATAGAATGAAGCAGAGGTTTGGGTGGGAGGGAATCATGTGGTGGGTTGTATTAGTCTTTTAAGTCTGGAATTTTCTATGCAGATACAATTTCTGTTAAAAAGGATTAATTCAGCTGGTCATCAGCTATGTTGGAAACATGCACTTGGGTAGCGGTTAACTCTTACAATACACTTTCTGGAAAACAATTTCAAGAGGATGGCTGTGAATGGTTTACAGACTAAAATTTTTAATAAAAGTGCTTCCTGGTGGTTTCTGCTGTAATGCTTCAACACATATTTAATATTCTTTCTGAGATAATAGGAAATTCATATTTCATTCATAAACACTTCTGTTACTGTTATTATTAGATAATGAAATTGGAAATTGAAGAAATCGCAGCTCCAAGGTCATTTGTGTTTCTGTGGTGTGGTTCAGGCGAGGGTCTGGATCTTGGTCGAGTGGTAAGATGATGTTTTAATTCAATTAATCAGGGAGAGGCTTAGGAGTTTGTTTTTATCCTTGACTTTTTCTGTATAGAAATCTCAACTGTAGCTGCTAAGAGATGTATTGTTACTGTGGTAGAGGATACAGAATTTTAAATGGATTAGATATATTTAAGTATATCTAGCATTAACTTACTAGATACTGTTGTGTTCCAAACAGGTTACTGTGACCATGTGAGGAAGTATAATTCTGTACAGTCTGGAAAGCTGTGCTGCTGTCTTGTTCTGATGTATGCATGTTGCCATATTGAGTGCATTTACAATACTGTTTTTTTCTAAACAGAACTCTTAATAGTTTTCCACCAGAAATACTCATGCTAGTAGAAAGAAGCTACTGTTTCATAAAGTGAGATAAGATTGTGAGCTTAGCACTGGTTGTTTTCAAAGTGAGTTTATTCTTAGTGAGTGTCACGAAGTTTTACTCCTCTTTAAGATCTTGGAATTTTAGGGTAATCTTTCTGTATGCCAGTATAGCAGTGCTTGTGCTCGGGATGGTGGGGTAAGAATTTCCAGTTGGCTCTTGCTGTGCTGTAATGTTCTTTGCTTAGTTTGAGCAGTGCTTTCTATTAAAACAGTATAGGTTTTGTATAAGGACAACAGGCAATTAGTAATCTGATTGCTTTATCTGCTTTTCATTGTGAGATTGGTTAAAGTAGCTGTTTCAGACAGATTGATTTTGGTCTTAGACATATCTGTAGTAGCTGGAGAGTTCTTTAACACAGCAGTAGCCAAATGAGTAAATGAGTTTGAATCCTTATTACTGGATTTCCTCCATTTCAAAGACTACACTTCCAGGAGTTAAGGATTAAAAAGTCATGTAAGTTGTTTTTGGTGGTAGGTTTGGTTTTTGGTTTTGTTAGGCTTTGGGGGTGGGGGTGGGTGATTTGGTTTGATGGGGTTTTTTTCCCAATATAAACCCCACAAAATAGTAGCAAAAGCTTTTGGCTATATATCTTCCCATTTATAGAATTTTACATTGACGTGAAAAGTCATCAGAATGCAGGAGTTAGTGGAGGCAGGACCAAGGCAGCTGATCACTATGTTACTCAGGCTAATTTTGATTAAGATTAGGTGTCACTGGGTAAAAACACATGCAGAGTTCTGTAAGGCGATCTGTGTAGTGGTTAGATATTTAAGAAAATGGGGTGGGGGGAGGAGGGAAGCAACACATAGACAAGTCTATGCACATAAGCCTTTTTTTTTGTTATTTTATTTTATGGGGGGAGCAGCTTGGCAAACCATAGTACAGTCCTGCCTGTAAACTGTTTCATTTATCCGTGACAAATTTCTCTTCCAGCTATGCTTCAAGAAAAATACAGTACCTATATGAGTGTTCAGTTTAGGTTATGTGGTGTAGTGTGAACTGTTTTATCTATCTGTAATATTTAGTGTCTACGCAAATGGGGCTACAGGAGGTGTGAGGACATTTGCTGGATTAAAACGAATAAGAACAATCCTGGAAAGACCAAGACTCTCGACCCTAAGGCTGTTTTCCAAAGAACCAAGGTAAAGGTTTGGCTCAGTTTCTCCTCTGTCCCCACCCTGTGCCTTTATGCTGGTAAAATGCCCAGTGCTCCACAGCAGCTGGTGACATGCGTTCAGATATGAGGACTTCAGAGTTCTGTTCTGTAATGTACATTATATGGAAATAAAAGTATTCATAGGATGAATGATGAACTTCTGTCCCCATTTGACTTTAGTCAGGGTGAAGTATAGAGGCTTCATCTACATTTAATACTGCTTGGTAGATTTCTGTTACAGTCCCACTAAGTGTGGTACCTATTTTAGCCTTGTTGAAATGCAGGTAGCTGAGGAGAGGATTCATAGATTGATGAAAGAGCAATGAAGTCCCGAGAGGGAAGATAGAAACTGAATAGTAAATGTTACTGTACGTTGCAGTGTGTTTGACTTCTAGGTCATTTTGGTTACGGGTGAATGGTAAACTAGCAGTTAGTCTGTCAGCAATACCTTTTGTGTAAAATAAAAGCTCATTTCCAGATCAGACAAAACTTGGCTGGAGGAGGAACACCTTTTGAATGGAACTAAAATTAGCAGTAGAATTTTACTAAATCTAACATCAAAAGAAGTCTTTAAAACTGTAGGATATAAATGGATGTTTTCATAAAAATAACTCTGGAAGACTGACCAGGTTTCCTAAATACATGCTTGCAAGTATGTGTCAGAGCTTAAACCAGATACAGGACTGGTAGGGACCATAGCTCAGTCACATTGCCTGGCTTCCTAGAGATGACAGAATTGGTCAGCTTGCTTTAATTAACATTAAACAGTTTCTTAGGGGATTTTTGTGAGGACATGTATTGAAGAAGGTACAGAGAAGAGGAAAAAAGTGTTCTGATTTAAGAGACTCAACCATTATGTTATTAAGAAACTTAGAAAAATGTAGGTAGGATTAATAAAGAATTGGGTATATGTGGGTGTAACTATGCCAGTTTTACTCAATACAGGGGGTTGGCTGATGTTTTTCATTTAACCTCAGGACTCATTCTACATTCACTGATCGTTCATGAGTATTAAACATTATCAAGTCTGTCTCAGATTTGCCATTTTTTTAGGAGTATAAACTTCCCTTTTAGATGCCCGCAATCTTCCTTTGACTTGCATTTACATTAATCTGAAGTTTGTGTGAAAGTGTGTTGTATTAGTTTTACTATATTTAGACTTATAAGTATTGTATGTTTATTGCATATAGCATTGCAAGTATGTGTAGCTCACTCCTAAGGGAGAGATTAAAACTAACACAGGAGTATTGGGGAGACTTCATGTCTTTATTTAACTGAGGAAAATAGTTTCTGGTATTAGAGAATTTCTCTGTTTATTGAGCAAGGGTTGGGCTGAGGTCACTATTTATAATAACAAATGTTGAAAATCAAGCCAGCTTATTCTGACTAAATATTATGTTGTGCAAGATGTATTTACGAATGATCACAACAGCAAATGCTATCCTGTTATGTTTAATTTAGGCATCTCTAGGTGTATGCTTTATGCCATGCACCTGTTACAGAATCTAAGGTATTGATGAATGACATTCCATGTGTTAGGAAAGAAAATTTTTTGGCTAGTTTTTCCAAATACTAGATTCATGAGGCTTTGCTGGATGGGTAATTTGCTGAGCAATATTCTGCCTTTTTATTTAGTTACGTTTTAAGGTTCAGAAGCCCTGTTGCTTGGGTGCATTTGACCAACATCATAGATTTGATAGTCACCTTAGTATAGTCTTTCATATTTATTTGCTAACTGATAAAAGCCTTCCTAAAAATCTGGAAATGGTTACGTAGTCTCGTCTGAAGCCTTTTTTAGAGCCATCCGGTGGCACTTAGTTAATCAGTGGTTTTTATGATACTCGGGAAAATGCCTCATCTGAGTTTAATAATCCCAGAGACAGAGCTCTGAAATAAATATGTAGAACCCTTTTTCCATCCTGTACCAATTACGGTGACTCCTCATTCATAGAAGCTACACACTACTCACTTAAATTGATCTACAGTGTTTTAGAGGAAAGAAATGCTTATCACAGCTAAAGAACATTTTAATGCTGATGTAATGAGAGTACATTGACAGTTTGATAGTGGTTTTAATTTTTTGATGCAGTGCTATCTTCTAGAAAGGAATCTAAGGGTGAAAGCTACTTCTGTTAACAGAGGTACAATATGAAAAAGTACATCTTAGTTTCCCTGACTGGCTGTTCTGTGATTGAGAACTTTGAAAATTACTTACATGAATAAAGTAGGACCAGAATGCTGATACAAGTGTTAATCATAATTATTAACTATTCCCTTACTCTTGGCATCACCTTGTAATCTTTCTCCGGGTGGTCATTTATCAGCCTTTCCAAAGTTAAGGCTCTAACTTTGCTGTAATTGAAGAAGTCTAGATATCTTTTGGCCTGATAACTAGTTTCTGCTTTGCTTTCAAAAGGCTGTTTTGGTAGCTCCAGCTTATTCTGTTCTTCTGATTTGTGCTTCAGACTTTTCTCTCTAGGTAGAGTAGATTCTACTCTTACACAATTCGCTTCTCTCTCCATTGTGCTAAAACCACAGGCATATGTTCTGCAGCAGTATTTGCAGCACGTGACGGGTACTATTATATGTTCTGTGTGCATAGGAGCACTGCCTCATGGGCATTAAGGGAACTGTGCGTCGCAGTACAGACGGTGACTTCATCCATGCTAATGTTGATATTGACCTCATCATCACAGAAGAGCCTGAAATTGGCAACATAGAAAAACCCGTAGAGATTTTTCACATCATTGAGCATTTCTGCCTTGGACGACGACGTCTTCATCTTTTTGGAAGGGACAGTACGATTCGGCCAGGTAACTGTTATGCTTATTTTTGTCAAATGCTTAAATTCTAATTTACTTTTATAACCCTCTTCCAGTTTAATAATCGTCTTCCATCGTCTGAGGCCACTTGGTGGGTTCTCATGGAAGCTGAGACAATAATGGCTAATCCTAGCACATGATTCTTCTGCCAGGACTCGTACCAGCCGAATAACTGTGCATTTCTACATATAACTGCATTTCCCTCCACCATGGGATTAGGATGCTGCAGAAAGCTGATGAGCTTTCTTGTCTGTTTCTCTGTAGTGGATACCTAGTCAGAAGGTAGAAAATCTACTGGGTGGAGAAATTTCCCAGGTTTCCTACCCTCCAAATTCAGAAAAAAACACAGCCTAGTGTTCAGCAACAGAAGGACTGACAGTTTTCCCAACACCTGGACAGTAGCAAAGTGATTTCTGCCCTAGTTAATGTTCTAACCCTCATGATCAAATAGCAGAAAATTTGGCTAGAACTAAAGATCTCACATGGGTATTTTTTTTAGCAAGAAAATTTGTCTTGGGGTGAATCCTCAGTTTGTGTTGCAGGAGCATCATAGAGACTCCTACTAAGTGATGTTACGTTTAGTTTGTAATTTCTATTATTTCTGTCTTTGGGGGCAAGACCTAGTCACAAATCCAGTTTTAACAGTGCTTACTGTTAAGTTTTGGTTTAGAAATACTCATTTTTGGAAGTAAATACCTGCTCTCTCACTAAGACCTTTACTCTTTTGTTTGTTCCACGTTATTTGTAACTGAAGATAAGTGCTGAAATAATATTTTTTCTACTGGAATTGGGAAGTGCACAATTTCTGTATTTTAAGTTCAAATTCTGAATAATTCCTTTCTATTAAACTTTTATTTTTGGACTTAATAGTGAAGTAAACTCCACACTAACTCTAGAAATTAACATGTCTTTATCATGTGCAAGACAGAGTAGCAGAAATCTCTGCTTGTAAATTTCCTTTCAGGGTCCTAAAAAGGTTTCCAGACCTATATTGTAGGTGAGGAAAGAGATCTCAAGAGGATACAGTTTTGGTTTATATGAAGATCTGTCTGTCACAAAACTGTCATTTGGAAAGTGTATGGCAGATATCAGTTCTGCCAATTTTTTCAGAAGAAATTTTTTGTTCACCAGCATTTTTTTTCTATTCATGTGATTAACTCATCAGCAAGTATAATAGAATTCAGCTGAGATTTCTTTTTTCCCCACGTGCCATCTGTTTACACTTCTGAGAAGTGTGATTTCTTTCTCTAAACTGATTTTAAATCCCCGTGAGCTTAGTGCTGGTCCTGTTGCCAGTGTCTGAAGACCCAGTGTGTTACACTGGATGCTGCATTTGGCATGATAGAAAATGCATAGAAATAGATGGATCAGATGGAAGGTAACCGTATTTTATTTGTTGACTGATGATGTCAGTCTTAATTCTGTTGGCTGGTGTGTGTGTGTGTGGAGGGGAGGCTGGTTTTGGTAGAAAGACGTGGTTCAGATGTTACTGCAGTCCTGTGTGTGTGAATTCTTATATATTAATTTCTCATGTTAGTCCAATTCAACTTTTGTGTTTTCTAAATTTGGTAGTTACCCTGGAATTGCATTGCGCACTTTAAATCCTATATTAATCACAGATCCTCTGCTACTTTAGCTTATAACCTGAAGAAATAGGAAGATTCTTGCTGTAAATGTCTTCCTGCCTTGAGTCATCTGGTGAAGCTGAAGGGTCCACTGAGTGTGCATTAACAGGTTAATTCAACTCTTTAAGCTGTTTGCATATTGTGGGCTTCAGCAGAATTGCTTCTGGGTTTCCAGATATGTGCTTCCCAGATATCTGGGTTCCCAGATGCTGTGCACTTGGCTGAACTGTCACAACTGGTTCCTGGAGGCAAAATTACCTAATTCAACTTTAAATGCCTTTTTTTAAAGGGGAGAAGGAGGACGTTATTTTTAAACTAAATGAATTTCCTCATCTGGTTTAGTGTGGGGCTGGAAACTGTTGTGGCAGTCTAAGAGGAAAGAACAAGTAGGAAGGACTCTTGTGAAACCTCAGCATGAATGTTCCCATGTGTAATAAAAAAAAACAGAACAAAAAAAAAAAAACCCAAAGAAACAACAAAAAAAAAATTCACCAGAAAATTAAAATGAAAGAAGCCTTTAGAAACAATCGAACTGAAATCTTCACTTCCCAACAACCCTGACTGTCCTAGAGGTTAGCTTTTCAGTTCTGTTCAACACTGGTGCTGTGTAGGTGTTTGTCCCTATCACTTGAGAGTTCATGGACTAGGAAAAAGACAAGAGTGGACTTGAAGCCTGAATTTTGTTCTTGCTTTTGCTGACTCTGGTTTTGTTCCGTAGGTTGGCTGACTGTAGGACCCACCCTCACAAACAGCAATTTCAATGCAGAAACGTATTCTTCATACTTCACCGCTCCAAATTCCCACCTGACCGGCTGTACTGAAGAGATTGAGAGACTTCGTCCCAAGTCACCACCGCCCAAGTCCAAGTCTGACCGAGGAGGTGGTGCTCCAAGGGGAGGAGGAAGAGGAGGGACTTCAGCAGGCCGAGGAGAAAGGGGCAGAGAGAGGAACAGAACTAACTTCCGGGGTGAGAGGGGTGGCTTCAGAGGGGGACGGGGAGGTACCCACAGAGGAGGCTTTCCTGCTCGCTGATCACTGTTAGGTAGCTGCTTCTTCCCCAGTCCTGTGCCTCATCTCTGAACGTTTTTCTTGGTCATGTTTTTGCTAAAGTGAATTATTCTGGCGACTCAAGCTAGGTGACTTTTAGAATTGGTTTTGGTACAAGCAGTTACAGTTAGTCTGCCTTCCAGTGACCGACCTGGTCCGTCACCTCACCTACCTCCTGCTTCCTGTAGCAAGAGTGCTACACTCGGCCTCCTGGCAGCTTCTTATGTCAGAGCAAAGCGCACCATCTCTTCAAATCCCAGATAGGACTGAGGTGAAGATACTTGCTTTTCCCTTCTGAAATGTGCGAAGTGTAGGCTTTTTTAACTGTTGTTTTCTCCAAAACACGGATTCCTTTTCCTTCTCTGAGAGTTCAGGTTTGGACTGACTTGGATTAATATGGTAGAGTGGGCATAAAATGCAGTTCTGAATTGCATGGCCATACCAGACTTGCTCTCTTACTCATGGAAGAAAAAGTGCTGTGTCTATATTGACACTTGTTTTAACTTCTCTGAAACCAAGGAGCAAATGAAATAAATAGAATTCTATTTTTTCTTACTTGGTTTAAATTTCCCAGATTATTTCTGGAAATAGGGAACATGTTTATTTTTCATTTGTGGTGTATATGCACTCATTTTTCACTTCTGTCATGGGGGGAGTAATTCTATGCAGTCATGTGTTGTGCTTCATGAAAAACAGGAAGTTGTGCATTTATGTGTAGTGCAGAACTACACATAGGTCTGGGTTGCTGCTCAAGTAGGGATCTTCACTCTGCATCTGTTCCTTGTAGCCTTGTCCTTTGGTAGTTTATTGCCAAGCAATTGCAATGCAAGTAGTAGAAGTACCTGGCTGGAGGTCGTATTGCAAATATGAGGCTGTGCTGTAAGAGCGAGCACTTCTGAAGACAAACCCCCTGGGTAAGGAGGGCACAGTAATCCAACTGAGTGTTGTGTTTTGCCTGTGGACCCTCCACGCACTGGAAGTAGACTTTTGGTGATCAGCTCCAGAGTACAGTGAGAAGAGAAAGCGATTCACTTGGGTATGTACCATGAACTTCTTGTTAGTACTTCACAGACTGAACAAACCTGGCTGATGAAGTCTCAAAGGTTTAGGTGTGGAAGTTTGAAAACTGTCTTTGAAGTCTCAGTGATGTTTCTCTGTTGAAGCCTAGCTTTTAAATAACTGTCCTGTAAAGTAGTGGATTATTAAACTTGTTTATCAAAACTAATGTTGAAATACTTTTCCTAGTATTTTATGGGTTTGTTCTCCTGGAGATTTTGGAATTGATAAGTTTTGCTGTGGTTTCCTCTCTGCTGTCCCCTCTTTATTGCTAAAGTGAAACAGTACAGTGAAACTCATCTGATGTTAACATTTTGTATTTTCCTGTGTTATACTTGCATATCTGAAGGGTGACTGGATTTAGGGTAGGGGGTATTTGACAGGTAGAGCTCATTGAATTGTCAGTGATGTCTGCCAAGGACTACCTGGAACAGCATCCGATGGAAGTTATGTGCCACAGTAAGAAAACCTTGTGATTTTGCCCTAATTATGTTCGTTCTCAAAAAGCAAATAATAGAGACACTTAGGAAGGTTGCTTTTGTGTGAGTGGTAGATCTTTTTCTTTTCTCATTTAGTAGAAAATGTTAATTCCTGTTTCCCCCTTTTAATTGCCTGTCCATAACTGATGGTTCAGGGCGTACGCTACTCTTAACAAACATAGAAGATTAGGCTACACTGAAGCGGAGACTCTTAACTGGTTGAGATGTGTATCTGTGTCACTTTGCAGAAGCTGGGATGCTGCTCAAGACTTCAGTGACTTGGGAAATCAATTGCACATGACCTTGTAGAAAAAAATAAAATATATATATATACATAAAGCAAACAAACAAACAAACCCAACAAACAGATAAATCCTTTTTGCACGTGCAGAGGTAGGTTTCTGATTTTTTGCCTCAAAGCTGAAATAGCTTAAGTAGTGTAAGGAAAAGAAGGCCACTGTTCCGGAGATGTTAGATGAGATCTGGCTGGCTGGGCCAACTTCACCAGGGAAGTGTGACGTATGTACTGTTAACAAGCAACTGACTGTACTTTTTTTAATTGAACTTAATGGACAAGGAAATGAAACTTTTTATATATGCTGTATGAAGGAAGGTATCTGCTGGTTGTAATCCGAGTGTGGTGGTGCAACAGTGATAGATTGCCTGTACAGGTAAGATAGTGGTGCACGGGCTTGTTGCACCAGAAGCTTGATGTTGAGTAGTTGTGGTTGTGGACATGTGTAATGGTCCATTTCACACACACACACACACACACACGCACACACAGACACCCCTTCATCCTCTTTGCTGCTCCACAGTCTCAGGAATTCCTGTCAGGCCTTGGCTTTTGTGTAATGAGTTAGATGCTGAAGCGTCCCTTGATAGTACCGGGAGCTCTTACATGGCTAAGGCGGAGGCATGGCTCATACCAGGGACTCCTGTTCCCTGGCTACAGTGGGAAGTGAGAGGAGGGATAATCAGTCATTCCATGACTGCCCTAGAACACTCCTTCCCTTCACTGTAACCTGAGTGGAACAGTGCCACTGTTATTGGAGTTTCGAAAAAATCCTACTAATTACCAGCTCGGGTTTTGCTAGGATGGAGATTTACTATGGACTAAAGCAAATAATCTTGTGACCCTAGAAATAGAGACACTAAGTGAGGCCCTTGAGCTGTGCTGGTGATGACGAACATCTCTGAGTAGGAGGCTGCTCAGAGTTTGCAAACTCTCAGGTTTGTGATAGTTGAAGAAACATCACTAAAAGATGGAGCCTGGGCTGAAGTCCTCCTCTGCTTGAGATTCAACCCTCACCTGCTGAGAAATTAAGCCATTAGACATAAATATTTCAGTGACTCAAGGGAAATTTTTAACAGGTACACTTTTATATGTCTTTACATATGCATGTATAGATTGTTATAGCAATGTAGAAAACTCTGTTGATTCACTTGATAAGACCCACCTTAAAACTGCAAACTGCTGCTAAATGACACTTGTAATCCTTTAAATGTAAACCACTGACCAAGTCTGAGGCTAGCACTAGATTCAGTTGTACCTGGGCTCCAGCAGGAGTTTAGAAAGCAAGGGGATCTGATCTGAACTTGTGACTCAACAGGAATGTTTCCTTACTTCCTTTATTTCTTCCACTAGACATGAACCATCGTCCAAGTCTGAGATCAAGACTGGATTCAGCCACACCTAGGCTCCATCAGGAGTTCAGAAAGCAAAGGGGTCTGATTTGAACCGCATGACTCAACAGGAAGGCCTACCTTATCTGTTTCCTCTTACTCTCTATACAGATCTTTTTCACTTGATTCTACTTCCATTTTCCTTTGTATGTTTCCCCCCATATAATAAGTAACAGAGTGAACCTTGCCATTGAATTCTGTTAGGTTGTGCCATTGTAACTCATACTAAAACTGCTCTTGCTAATACCTTCAGTTGTTGTTCTTAGAGTGACCCTAAACCACTCGTTTTGTGACATGACACTTAGAAAATACTGTTGTGAGACACTATTCCCCCTTGCCCCATGATACAATAAAAACATTTGGTCATTTTTTTTTAATCACTCTTGATTTGGACAGTATCTAAAGTGGTGTTTAAAGATGAAAAGCTTTTAATTTCATTGCCAGTTATCAGTTAATTTCTTAGTTGTAACACTTGAATAAAAGGAGTGTAACACAGTCAGTGTAGTGATGAATATTTCATTTACCACAAGTAAATGAAGACTCAATTTGAGCATCCTATCCTTTGAGTTAAAAAGCCTTGCCTTACCTAACCTAACACGTTTCTTCCTTCATAATGTTAAGTGGATTAATGCCTCCCATCTGATTTGGGATGCCTATCTAGATCTTGTCCCATATTTCCATTCTGGAAGAGGCTTGTAGTACTTGGAATATCTCACACCCTGTCGACAGTTGCGCTGACAAGATCTCAGGATGGCTTAGCATTTAGCTTCAAAGGTTAAGACACCAGTCAGCTGTAAATCATTGTGTGTAAATCAGCCATCAGCTTGAGAATTCTTTTCACTTTCTGCCACTGCTGGCTGTAGGAAGTTGGCTGACATGCTGGATGTGCTGTGTAGTTTGCATTGCTCTTGGGGCTGTGAGTGGCATGAACAGAGGTTCACTCTGTGTGTGTTCACAGATACAGAATTCCCTTTCTCCTTTTAATTTTATATTCTCTCCCCTTGTTTTTTTTCCTTATCTTTATTACTATTGGTGGTAGCAGCAGTGGTTTGTGTTATACCTTAGTTACTGGACTGTTCTTATCTCAGCCCGTGGGATTTACATTCTTTCAATTCCCTTCCCCATCCCTCTGGGGAGCAGGGGGGGGAAAGGGGAGGGAGTCAGCGAGCAGCTGTGTGGTTCTGAGTTACCAGCTGGGCTCAAACCACAACACTGATCATCAGTTTTATCAACAGCATTGACATTTGCTTCCAGTACAACAGCCTATGTGTTGTAATTGCTCCCACTGAATCGCACCTGGCATTAATTATTTTTGGAAGAAAAGGAAAAGTCTTTCTTTCCTGAAATTTTCCATTCTGGCACTATGGTGGTGCAGGGGTGGTCACTCATCTGCTGCAGTGGATGGCATGGGGAGGATGGGTTTTACCTGGCTTACTGCCGAAGAGCTGGCACAGTTCTTCCTGTAACACACCAGAATGTGAGCTGTCTGATTCACCAGCATCTCTCTGACCATCTGTCCTGGGTTCAGCAGTAGCAGTCATTTTTCTCCTTCTTAGTAGCTGATGCAGTGCTGTGGTTTTGACTTTCAGCCTGGGAACAGCACTGATAACACCGATGTTTTCAGTTGCTGCTCAGTAATGTTTACTCTGACCAAGGACTTTCTGAGTCTCATGCTCTGCCAGGGAGGAGGGGAAGCCAGGAGGAAGCAGAGACAGGACACCTGACCCAAACTGTCCAAAGAGGTATTCCATACCATAGCACTTCATGCTCAGTATATAAACTGGAAGTAGTTACCCGGAAGGGTGAGATCACTGTTGGGGTTGGAATGAGTATCAGTCAGCGGGTGGTGAGCAGTTGTATTCCCTTGTTACTTCCCTTATTGGTGGTAGCAGCAGTGGTTTGTGTTATACCATAGTTATTGAACTGCTCTTATCTCAACCCGTGGGAGTTACATTCTTTCGATTCTCCTCCCCATCCCTCTGGGAGCAGGGGGAGGGGGTGTGTGAGCGAGCAGCTGTGTGGTTCTGAGTTACTGCCTGGGCTTAAACCACAACACCATCTTCAGCAGTTGGCTTGAATGGCCTTAAAAGCTACAAATACAGAATAAAAGAGTGTGCTAAAGGCTGATGTGTGCTCTTAGAAGTACTTAGATTCTGCTAGCTGCTGGTTCTACTAATCTAGGGTCTGGCTGTTTTGTAGTCTCTTTTATACAGACAGCATCCGCGAGGGTGCTTCTTCATCTTTGCCACCAAAAAACAGCAATCTAAAAGGCCAAACTGCCAATGCTATGTCAGGATGACCATTTCTACTGTGCAGTTTTCTGCATTACATGTTTGAAGCTCCATTCACAAGCTTTCCTTTATGGTGGTATGTCTAAAATACAAAATCTGTCTTTTAGAATGGTTCAGTTGCTCAGGCTTGGAGGAGCAAGTTAACAAAACATGATTTCCTCCTAGGTGATCACTCCAGTTTCCTTTCCCTCCCCTTCCTCCAGCCCAAAGTAACAAAGGAACAGAATGTTTCTGTTACAACTTCACCTGATTTAACAAAGAAGGTAAGTGCATCTGTCTCACAGGTCTTGTAGACATCCACTAACTGGGAGCTACAGTTCAAATCTATAATGTGTAAGAAGTCTTTGCCCACTTATGTATATGTAAAGGACAGCACACTGCAGGAGAAGTACAAAATACCATTTTTTGGTTTAAAACAAAAAGCTTCACCTGCCTTGTACATAGAAGGCATAGAATTACTTGTGAAGATAGCCTAGCCTCACAGTGCGTAGGACCAATGTCCCTGTGGTCTTTGTGGAAGTACAATAGACTTGACTATGACAATAATGTGACTGATTCAAAGACTTATTACTCTTAATTACTACATTCTGACAGTATCATCTGAAAACAGGAGTCGAGTGATTGTAAATTTGTAATCATACTTTGGGTAATATTTGAACAGTTCAAAGATTCCATACAAGCCATGTGATGCTGAGAAGTGCTCTGCCCATCACATCAGCTCCTGGCAAAAACAAAGACAGGAAAAAGTTCTCATCTTGCAAAGCTGAGTGGGTCTTTCTACATTAGTAACTTGCTTAAGAAGTGAAGGAACAGGTGCTGCTAACCCCTGTATCCGGCAGTTACCATGGGCTTGGTTATTAAAAATTGAGGGTGTAATTTAAGAATCTCCGTATGCCTCCAGTTCTACTGAAGTATACTGTTGGTACTTGAACATAACATGTTACATTCCACAAGTATCTCTGTGGTGGTTTAGGCCCAGCTGATAACTCAGCTGTTTGCTCACTCCCCCTGCTGCTTCCGCCCTACTCAGAGAGGGATGGGGAGAAGAATCCCAAGAGTGTAACTCCCATGGGCTGAGCCAGAAGTTTGACTGCAGAGGTACTTCTGCGTAAGAAGTAATGAATCTTGCCCTCAAATACACTTATTTCATAAAGTTTACTTGGCTATCTTCTAGCTGTAAAGAATGTGTCTTCGTGCCATATTTTGAAGCTGATCAAATGTCAATTTTTATCACATAAGGCCTGTTTCCAAAGATAGGTCTGTGTGTCTCACAGCAAAAGTCCTTCCTTCTTAGACACTGCTTCATTTAGTGCTACTTAACACATGGTTCTTTGGGAGAATTTCATACACTTTCTTTACGACTTTCCCCTATCCTGCCATGCTGTGTGCATAGCAGAGGTGCTTAAGATAGCCAGTAAAAACTAGGTGTTTTTTTTCACAGGTACAAGCAGTACCTTTAGCCAGCATTTCACACGCACACAAACATGAAGGATATCAATGAGCATGGAAGGCTGGGTACAAGCACAATCTGGTGGCCTTCTATGATGGGGCTACGGAACTGATGGACAGGGGTAGAGCAGTTGATGTCATCTACCTGGACT
>JANRGW010019416.1:0-21211 GCA_024733675.1 Psilopsiagon aymara | reverse complement strand
CCTCAGCAGAGCAGTGCGGGCGCTCTCTGCACCCCGAGCTCCGCACCGCATCCTCCCCTCCCATCGGCTCTGTCCGGTGCCTGCACTGACCACCGCCGGGGCAGCCAGAGCGGAGCTCCCAGACCGGGCACTGGCCATAAGGCGAGCGCTCACCATCCCGCTCTCCTGCCCGCGCCAACTGCCCCGAGCCCGCCCTGCTCCCCGCGCTCCCTGGGGCAGTTTTTACCAGGTCCGGGCTGGTGCCGCCTCCTGGCACTGCCCCTGTGAGTCACTGCTCGCGTCCGCTGAGCTGCCGGCCCTGGCAAGCCCTGTCGAGGACTTGGGGGCTCCCTCAGTGCCTGTTGCTGCTCCGAGTTGTTCTGAGAATTTAGTCTTTTTAAGTCAGGCGTCTCAGAAAGATCTCGGTTTATTTTACTTTTTTCAGTACATACCGTCCGTGTAAGTTCGGAGTCGACCATTTATAGGCAGATTTTCAAAATTACATAGGATATTTTTAACAAGTTAAAACCTAAAGTTTTTTGATGTAATCTCCCACAAATAAAAATATTAAATTTTATAATAATAATGGTTCATATCCTTCCATTTCTGTTATGGTATTAAAGTCATAATGTTTGGGAAGTTAGATGATTTTACAGTACTAAAACCCATAAAAGTAGATAAATAAGAATCAATAATGGACTTGTGTCTATTTCATTGCAAATTATATTTTCTTCTTATAAACAAGCTATATGTCTCTGAAAATATATATGGTCCCCACACTTTCATTGTTAGAACATCAACAGTTCCTGCATAACAGTAACACGTCTCATCTCTAGATATCTTTTACCTTTGGCACTTCTAGACTTCCTTGCAATATTAACGTGAAATAATAATATTACTGCTTAATAAAAGTAATTTGAATTCTGAAATAAATAAAACTAGAATTCTGCCTTTGAATTAAAGCATTCAGACATTTCATCTTCTGCTACAACAACAATGGTAAAATATTAGTGTCATGAAGTTTTAAATATTCAAAGCAAATGGATCTATCTTTTCAGAAAAGCTTACTTGAAGCACCAAATAAAGTCATATTTCCTAGCAATACTTTCAGAAATGTGTTGTTATCTACCCCACAGCTACTCAGTCACAGAGCTGTGTTTCTACTGATAAATCCAGTTGGAATTTTTTTTTTTTTTTTTTTTCTGAATAATTGTTTCTTACTAATTTAGAAGATGATGTTCTCTGCTGGAAATATTCAAATAGGATTCCCACTAGTTTGATTTGAAATAGAGTTACCATTTACAACATCTTATTCAATAAGGGTTTTTTTGTTTGTTTTTAGTAAAGTAATATTTAGATTATAATTTAAATAGCTGCACACATTTTTTGTGTCAACCATTTGTCATTTGATTGGCAGATCACCACGAAAGTATCCAGTTTCATGATAAGCATTGGTTTAGAAACAGAAATGTTCGTACTAATTTGTCATCTGTATTAGCAAATTATTTAAATGCAAATGTATTAATCAGTAAGACTGTGTACGTTCATTTAAAAAGTTGACAAGAAGTGTCTTACTGCAAATCAGTAAAACTATCAAAAGAAATGGGATTTGGTGATATCTTGACCTCTTTTCTATATCTCAAAGATGCATAAAATATGTTTCGTACAGGTGTTGATTTTTTTCTGCACTCAGACTACCCTGAAAAAGAACTGTGCAAGGATAAGTATAGCATAATAAGGTGGATAAAAAATATGGCCAGCTAAGAAAAAACAAAAGCTCTATTAAAATAGGAATGGAGAAAGATTCAACTAAAATTGATTGATAAACTGGCCACAGAAGAAGACAAAAGTCATCCACAATGAAATTAATGTTATTTTCACATTTAAAATAAATAAATAAATAAATGATTATGTGTCTCTGATTTGGTCAGAAAACCCTTGATGACATTTTCTCATTGATGTGGAAATAAATATGGTTTCTAGAACCATGCCAATTTTTATAAGGAAGTCACATAACAGGAAGAAAGAGATAGACACAAAATATTCATCCCATCTTTGCTCTAAAGGAAGGACACATTTTAATTAACACTGAAATTATTTAAATAGTTGAGTGTTACATAATGGTTTGATTCTGTTGAAACAAATGCTTTGATCCAAAACCAGTCTTTGAATGTATTTTTTAAAAAATATACATTTACAGATTTTTAAAAATCATATGAAAATCTTTTTGAAAATTTAATGCCAACTGAGAGCTGTTCTAGTTAGCTGTACATTCTGTGCCTTCCAAAATGCTTAAGGTTTCTTTTACTCTCTATGCCTTGTTTGATATTTTGAAGTTAGATTTTTGTGAACACTGGGGGATTCGAGAAAAACTGAGCTACTGGAATCATACCAGAACTTGCTCACATGTATTTGCCCAGAACTGTAGCATTAGAGGCAAACTCTGATTTGATCTTTACAGGCTTTTTTGTTTTTCCACATTCCTCGAACATGTCCAGAGTGGCTTATTTTATTCATGCTAGTTAGAAATTTACAAGAAAATATATTGGTTTTCCTTACTACATTGCAGATCAGCTTCAAATAAGCTCATAGGTATTCTTAGCATTATCTGTGAGCTTAGTGAGAGATAATGTTTTCAAAGTCTTCACCAAACCAGTATCCAGAAGATAATACACTTCATAAAACCACTAACTCTAGCTTACCACAGTTGAAATCTCTCAGGAATTTAGAGAAACTGGTGTCATTTTATTCAATAAAACAACATTTGTAAGGTGTTAAAAGTTCATTTTAAAGTACTGTTGATGTAGTTCACTGAAATTTGCCTTAATAGCTTTTGTAATCCCTGGGTGAAAAAGAAGATCATTTGCTTTAGCAGATTATTTGTTTTTTTCAAACAGAAAGCTGTGGAAGGGGTTTAGTTTACTGACAAAGCAAAAAAGTAAAGTAATTTCATTAACTGTGCTAATTTAGATTTCCCTAGAAAAATATCCAAACTATAGTTTATTACATTTTCAATTACAATTAATCTATTTTCAAAATTTCAATTAAATGCCTGA
Source organism: Psilopsiagon aymara (assembly GCA_024733675.1). NCBI lineage: Eukaryota > Metazoa > Chordata > Aves > Psittaciformes > Psittacidae > Psilopsiagon > Psilopsiagon aymara. Next base: position 18,176 of record JANRGW010019416.1, on the reverse strand, counting down.
GTGACAAAAATATTGTATAGTTTTGTTGTTGGGGTTTTTGTTGTTTGTTTTTTAAGAGAGAAAGTGTTGATTTTGTCTTCTGCATGATAAATATGTTTTATGATTTCCATGTCTGAAGCTGCTTAGCAGATTCTATGTGAAAATTACATTCCTGATACTGGGCTTGAAAGGTAGCTTCTGTTAGTTTCTTTTGAGAACATAATGTTTTTAACATAAAGTTTTGCTTTCAGGGTCCTTTCTGAGAGGGAGGAAAAGGAGCAGGAGAGATATCCCACTTGGACATTTTAGCTTAATGTACTCAGAGTACACCAAATATATGTAACTTTCTACTATTCAAATTTGAATTTGGCCTTTTGAACTTTTGTGGCCTTACTGCAAATTGCCAGTCATTAGTGATCCTTTATGAAATAATCTCCCATTCCAGGGAGCCAAGCACCGGGGTGTGAGACATGCAAAATAGTTGCCTCAGAAGGAAAGGCATAAGGAAATTGCCTCACTACCTATAAGCTCTGTGATGGTACTGTTGATAATTTTACTTTTGATTAAATGAAATGTGCTTCTTTAACACCAATCTGTTGCTAAGGGAGATTTTTGGCAGAGACATTAGATGCACAGAGGATTATTACACAGCATAATCAGAACTTTGGCCACGTCCGCTCTAATACATGGGAAATTGCAAGGAAAAAGAATTATTCCCACCTACACTTCCTTCGTATATAAATTCTAAAGAGAGATTTCTATGAGAAAAGACAAAAAGAAAAAAATTGGAATGAGGATGGAAGACAAACAGGCCTGATGCATACGTGTCTAAATAAAAGTTCAACTTGCTTGATCTCACAAACACATGTACTCACAGTTGTAAGAAAAAGTCTTGCTTGAATGTAGTGTAGGGTATATTTTACCCACGGTCCTTTCCAACCCAAACTATTCTATGATTTTATGCTTTTATGTAAAATTGTGTCCTCCTGTTCTTAGGGTAAATACAAATCCTGTGAGAAAGTTTAAATTACCTTGAAATCTATGACATTCTGCCAATGTATCCCTTGTAGCATTGAGCAGCATAAGCAGACTGGGCTTTTTTAGAAGATGGATGGCTCTCTGTCTTCCATCATGGGAATACATCAAGACATTTTATAGGTTTCAGCGAGTTGAAACAGACTCTGCACACCTTTCTGTCCCTTTACAAGATAGCATCTAATGAGTCACATATTCCCTTGCCTCCTCCCCTTGCCTCTGCGGAAATCTAACCTGTGCTACCAGGATAAACATAATCAGACTTCAGGTGCATGATTTCTTCATGGGTTATGAAGTCACTTGCCAGTACTACTGCATCACTATCCAGCTTTTCTGTCTGCAAAATCTTGGAAACTTTGAGATGCATTCTCTTCAGCAAAAAGTATTTGTCAAGATCAGTGTTTTTAACAATAGTGCTTACGAAGAATGCAATTTTGTGGAAGGACTTTTGTTTGTGTGCAATATTTGTTCTGAATCTCAGACAGGGTGACAGGGTATGTATGCATTCTTGGAGTCTAGCTTCTGTTAAACATGTGGAAAATGACACATTAATGTATTCCTCTAGTCTTCACTTCTCAGGATGCAGACCATTTTCAGTTTGCAATACTTACTCATATTTTAATTGATTTTATGAATTCATATTTGAGGAAAAGAAAAAAGTCATTCCAAGTCTATGTTTGGCATAATAAAAGTTTTATTTTAGTCCTTAAAGAGCGGTCACAAAAATCAATTTTACATTTGTAAGATAGAAAATGTGTAAATCTGAACTGTCATTTGCTTTGCAAAAATTGTATTTGCCACCTCTATGCAGTGAATGTTGAAGAAACCACAAGAGACTGGTTGTAAAAGGAAAAGCCTGTATAAAAAAGGAAATGATAGGTAACTTATTCAACTGGCTGAGGATTGATTCCTGTAATAAGGATAAAGGCCTGATAAGTGATAGTATCATTGGAGGATAGTATCCTGAGGATTTAGGATTAGTCTGTAAACATTTCTTTTTTTACCTTCTGTGTTGGCATATTGATTTTATATTGATATTTCCATTATCCTTTCAGTTTTTCCTTTAGAATCCATTTGTTGATTCAAGGTCTTGCTCAAGTAGAAAGAAGGAAACATTAAGAAAATGAAGCTGATAATGAGTACTCATGCCTCCCTGAGAATATGGCAATTGCCGAACTCTGCATTTTCCCAGCTTTACAGACTACTTTGACAGCCCTTTGTGTTGTGCACAGGCACCACTTTACTGTAGCTCACAGAAACAATGCAGTGCCCCTTGATGAAAACTAAGGTGCATATCTTTGGTGCATTTTCTTTAGCGCTTCATCAGCATTTGTTCTTGTCACCCAGTGGAATAATCTGACAGAAACAAATGAAAATGTGCTTCCTGCTTGCTAAATACAAAATGGTCTGAACAAGGCTAAGAGAACTCTTACTTTTTTTGTCTTTGAAAGTGCCTTCTGGAAAATCAAATGCTAGTGACAGACAGCATTCCTTTAACTATTTTCAGATTTAATGTAGACCTGCCAGACCCCCTGGGAAAATGAAATCAATCTGTCTACTTTTTTTTTTTTTATTACTTTTACCATATGTATGAATTTTTAGCCTTTTCATACAACAAAAAGTGACAGATACGAATAGAATTCATATAACGTGAAATAGATAACTCCATATCATGGATGTATGAAAATAAGGAGCAGTGCCATAAAAATAAGTCCTCAGAAATATGAAACAAGGAAGACTATACATTAAAAAAAAAGGAGTGTAGCAGTGATTTCCAGCATAATTGTATTCACAGTGTAGCTTACATTTTACCAGGGAAAAATTTAAAAAGAGCAAGTTAATATTTGTAATTTACATTTAAATGATTTATATAAAACAGTCATGCAATTAACAGCTTAGGGAATACATCACCATAAATTCTTTACTCAGATAACAGGAAAGTATTTATAATTCAGAGGCTACATATTTTTACTATCTGCTATCAAAAGAATAGTAAAAAGTGTATTTAATAATAGCTTATTTACTTGCTTTACTAATCAGATTTTTTTAAATGGAATTTTATTGGGAATAAAGAGTGTTTAATGGCAACCAAACATGATTATTGTAGCTTTACCATAGGAAGTGCTTAAAATAATATTTATTTGAAGGTCATTAAAAATGTAGCAGATAATACTTATCTTTTGAATGAAAATTTGACATTTCCCATGGAAGTTATGTACCTGGCATAGATTTCTGCCACACTGTTTTTAATGCATAAAAAATTTATGTCACTGATTGCAAGACTATTAAAATATATTTTCACATGTAAACTGAAAGAGGGTAGATTTAGATTAGGTATTAGGAGGAAGTTCTTTACTGTAAAGGTGGTGAGGCACTGGCACAGGTTGCCCAGAGAAACTGTGGCTGCCTGATCCCTGGCTGTGTTCAAGGCCAAGTTGTACAGGGCTCTGAGCCATCTGATATAGTAGAAAGTGTCCCTGCCCATGGCAGAGTGGCTGGAACTGAATGATCTTTACGTTCCCTTCCAACCAAAAACTTTCTGTGATACTAAGTTTTGGAGAAAGGATAAGACTAGGTGAATTTGAAACACAGAAGTAATCTATCTTTTGCACTGCTGAAAAATAATTCATACCTCAAAAAAAAAATACCACTTCATAGATGCCAATTTGTTACTATGGAAAAATTCATCCTACTCATTATTTGTCATCTATCCTGACATAACTATAATGAACACTGGAAACTAGGCTGTGACGGATAATAATAAGTCCATGTAGCTAGAACATTAACAAATTATTTGCTTTGTAAAAACAACTGTATTCTTGGCTAGGCTTTGTTTGTTATTTGAATGAAAGTCTCAGATAGATGTCAGACTAAAACAAAATAGTAACTGTGACCACTTCCTTCAGCCAACCTTTTCTTGTGGGAGATGTTTCACAACAAGGAGAGGCTATCTGTCTCCATGACTGTTTGCTAGCATTTGTGAGGCAGAAAAGAGAGATATAATGGCTTCTAGATTTTCCTGCTGACAGAAGATTTTGTACAATGTTCCAGTTATCCTGAAGGAGATGAAGAGGGGAAAGCGGCCATTCTCTTTTATTCACAGTGTGAGCTGCCAGGATGACCCGTGCTATTCTTGTCTGCAACCTGTGCGTGTGTGTGCAAAGAGCAGTGCACTTGTGTAATCAGTTTTGTAATCCCAGAGACCATAATGGCTGTGTTATGTCAGAAGACCCAGGCATAAACCCTGCCTTATGATATACTGCCACAGGTTTGGTGGAAAGAAGTTTATAATATAGAAACCATCTCCTCTTGAGGTTATTCCAGCAAAGTGTTAATACCTGAATACCAAGAAAAGATAGTCAAAAAACATTTTACCCTTCTAAGAAAGAGTTCGTAGGGTTTGTAGTTCCCATCTTATGCAGCAGGAAAACAAATTATATTACATTTGCATCTTGGACTGAGCATTCGCATTCCCTCACTGCTCCCAGGGCACTGGGTTGGCCTGTGCTTGGTAACTCTCTATTGTTCCCATTCTGACAGCTTATGCACCTGCTCACAATTTATATGACTTACCTACAGGTTATAGGATGTTGCTCTTACTCTGAGCTTAATTGGGATGCATAGCTAGATCTGAATATAGGGGTGCATTTCAGATACTTATCAGAAGCAAATAGACTTTTAATCGCAAAAATGTAGACTCATTCTCAGTATTTCATGACTATTAATTTAATGGCTGTTTAACAATAATTTATGTATAACTGTCTTAAACAAAGTCAGACTCCCTACAGAAAACATAGAGTAGTTCTGAAGAAAATAAACCCTTGTCAGTATATTCCAGTCACATCTTCTGGAAATTTATCTGTAAATACGTCTCAAAACAGGATCCCCAATACTCAAGATGTTTCCATTTTTCTCTGAAATTTTTCTAACCTGAGCAGTGATTTCACCCCAGGTTTGACTTTAATGGACAATAAGTTGATGTGGAGAGAGACTGGGCATAATTAAGCTCGGTATTTTTAACAGTTTTCCCCTCATATCTTCACTTCCAAACCATTCTTTTTCATTTGTGGTGATTTTCCATTTCATTGCTGTCTGGCTGCAATTTGAACATTATCTGAGATAAGAGTGAAAGGTTTTTCTTGTGATAGTTCCATGAAGCCAAACACTGACTCATTTCTTCTGTATTTCAAAGTCTGAAATAGATAAAAAGAATTTGAGAAATATTTCACTCTCTTTTCTCGTCTCTTGGAGATACTGACATATGTCTCTAGGGAAAGAAAAATGTTCTGCTACCCCATCTAGGTTGCTGACACATTGGCCTTGTCACCACATAGTGACTAATAATAATAATGGTTGATATCACTTTCAGATATACTCATGGCCAAATATGGTTTAAACTGAGCTTGAAACAATTCTTATGCTATAACTACTGGAGGGAAATTGTCTTCATGGTTTCTGCTGTTTCTGTTCTTTTTTTGAAATGTGCCTGTACAAACTGTCCAAACTGAAGCAGTGACAAGACTATGCTAGTGACAACTATGTCAGAAAATTCACGTCTAATGCAGATTTATCTGCCATTTTGAGGTACTGAGGTTCATCTAGGTATCTATAGGTAGCTGTGTCTGTGGATGTAACTAGATATTTGTATTTCAGAATGTTTCTTTTAATGTTTAGAAAATCATCCATGATTTGAGCCTTTACAAGGCCCCATATTTGGGTTCTGAGTAAGCCCTGCCAATCTCAGAGTTTTCTTTTTTTTGTGCCTTGGGCAACTGCAGCTTTGCTGGAGTGCTGATTGCTATGTGTAAAGAAGCTTTAGTAAAGCGTGAAGGTAGGTCTCCAGAAGCTGTGGCAGTTAGAGCAGCAGCCAAAGCAAGTCTTTGGGAGGGCTGAAGGTTGTTAAAAGTGAATAGTCTTACAGACTGATAGGAAGATGATCTCAAGACAGCTATTTGCAAACAGATTTTTGATATGCTACTGGGATGGAAGGAAAGCTTTTAAACAGCAGTTGAAGTGCCAGAGCCTGAAAAGACATGGAGTTGAAGTGCCACTTTGTCAGTCTTAATACTTATGCCAGAGAATAAGAGTACTTTCACTTTTGAAAAAGTGGACAGAGACATAGAAACTTTAGGTTCAACTCCTTCCAGATGAAGGTTCAACTCTTTTCAGTCTCATGTCTGAACTTGATTTAATGGTGCTACTTTAACAGTAAAATGACAGTACTCAGTCTTCATCTTAAAAATGAAACTGGCTATTAAGAGAACTGGAAAGCCTATCTCTTAAAAAATGGCTTGAAGAGTTTGATTTATTCAGAAGAGAAAAAGAAAGGCTGAGATAGAATACGACCACTGGCTCTGAATAACTTTCTGGGCTAAACTGCAGAATGAGAAAAAATAGCTTAAGTTAATACATTATACTGGCACAGGAGCACTTGGGCACTGAAGTAAAATAGATTTAGGCTGGAAATAGTCTAACCTTTATAGCACTGAGGTTGTGGAACAATGTTCCAATAGGAAAAGCAGTAAAAGATTTCATTAGCTCATAGAATTTGATGGATTTATGAAAAGTAGCATAGAACATAATTTTTCACCTTAACAAATAATGGGATTTGCAAACTTTTCAATTCTTCTACATATGGTTCTGGAAGACCACTGCAGAGAAGTAATCACTGGACATCTCCTAAGGAAGCCTTTGTCTTTACCCTCTGTGATATTGCGGTTTTGGGACAAACAAAACACTTCCATTTCTGATGCGGACCTATTTTATGGGTAATAAACTATGCTTAAAATAAAACAGCATATGCAGAGCTGAGATCAGATGGTATTCCAATTGCTTATGAGACAAACAGGTAACTGTAGTCTTGGAGATGCAAATATCCAGGCAGCATACGAAGCCATGAAGTTAAAATTAAAAATAGCATGTCATTGAAATATGATGAAATTGTAACAGGTTTATGGCCATTTCTCTAGTAGTCTGCCTTTACTTTATAAGCCTTGGTATGCAATTAAATCCACTATGAAAAGCAAGTTGGAAAAGAACCAGGGAAAATTCATGTCAATAAATATAGGGGGAATTAAAATGGTTCTTTGTGTAGGAGCCAAAGGATTTGGTTAATAGCAAATATTAATCATATTCTAATACTTCCTTCTCCTTTTCCAGGGAGCATATGAAGGTAGTCTGATTTTGATGAAACATTTGCTGTCAGTAGAAAATTTAAAGAAAGCTTATTAGTGTTAGGCACTGAAACACTGTTTCTCAGTGCTTTCATATCTTAAAAGTATCACTAAGGAAAAGACAAATCAATCTGAATTCCCAGAGAACATAGTAAGGCCCAGATTCAAGAGAACTGTTATTACAAAGATTTTCTATTAAATCAGATGTACAAAGTTAAGTTTTGTCCATACCAAAACTACTATATTTTTTGCTGTTCAGACATACCAGGTTTTTTTCTAACGTATATACGTAAGGACTGAGTAAAACAAGAAGGAACAGTTCCAGTCCACCACAAGGTGAAAGGAGGGTAGGTTCCTTCTAAAAAAAAAAAAAAAAAAAAAAAAAAAAGAGGATAGGTTGCTTCTGAAAGAAAGAAAGCTGAAAGAAAGAGGAAAAAAAAAAAAACCAAAACACCAAACCAAACCAAACAATCAAATCAAGCATAACCCAACAAAACAACCCCAAACCTATAGGCCCCAGGTCTATGATTATATTCTGTGGTCCCAGTTTGCTATTGCCTAAGCACAGGGATTTGCCCTGGGACCTGAGAGTCGCTGACAATTTTTCAGCTTGACTTTAATATTAGCTTAAATCACTGAAATAATTAATTTTAAGAAATTCTTCATGCTTTGTTTTTGCTGCAAGGGATTTTACTAGACAGGTTTAGTGAAGCTTACCAAGCTTCAGTTTTCAAGAAGAAAATGGCAGTCTGCAAGCATGGCTTTGCTGCATATCACAGGCATTTTTCACTGGCACTTGACAAATGAGAGTGGAACAGAAGAAAAGGAGATTTTTGAAGACATACAGCTAATTGATAATCCAATTTGCTCATGCTCAAGAGAGATTTTCATCAGCTAGTCACTTTTTTGCACAAATCTTGTCATATGTTTAGCCAACAGATCCCCAAGAATGATAACTCATTTATCTTATTTTATATTACTTTATTGATTTTATGCTGCGCCATATCAAATGACATGATTCCTTTTTTGAAAAGTATCATAGCTCTGTGGCTTGAAAAATATATTCTTGAATATCCTCCAATAACAAGAAAGCGTATTCTGTTGAAATCATATCTGCTGTAAAAGATTCCTGATGGCAAGAGATTATTGAAGTTAGGAAGCAATTTAACAAATTAGAGTAGAATTACAGTAATCATCTACATCTAATTAGTGTAGAATTCTTTATTATAAATGTGTTTGCAAAACTGCTTTATGCAAAACTGCTTTATGTCCTTGTAGTTTTGACCCTTTGAATGTTCACCTACTTTCAGGAGAGTATAGCTAAAACAATGTCATGTACTTGTGAGATGCCTGCTCTAAAATGGGGAGAAGAATACTTAATGTTAGTATTCTTTACCTATTAATAGTTTCTACAGTTCTATGAATTAAAAGTTATTATTAATGGTGGTCCATGAGCTGATATTCCACTGTGTAAATAACAGGATGCAGTTAGCATCCCCTGAGGTATGACAGCTCTTTTGACAACAGACCTTATTGCCTTCTTCAGAGAAAGTGTCCACAGTTGAAAGTAGACAGGGGCATCACATGGAAGAAGCTATGTGTGACACCTGAGTGAGGAAGCTGCAACCTGTAAAATCATCCCTTGTACTGAAAAATGATAGAGTGGAAAGACTCATACTGAGAGACAGTCAATGTCATTCTCTTTGTTGGGAAAGTTGTTAAACAGTGTTGATTAAATGTACTTATGTGTCCCTCAAAACAATGTTAATATCAAATTCGTAAACAGCTAGAGTTCATGGTAGACACACAGTAAATGTGGGGCTCAAGGTGATGTTCACAGGTAGACTAGAATTTATGTAATTCTAGAATTTATGTATGTGATGTAATACTTGTGTCTGTATTACATTTCATTCCTTATGGAAATGAAGCAATTTTGGATACCTCTGCAATTTTGGATACCTTTAGTTTTTAGAAAACTAAATAGTATCATTTTTATGAGTATGTGCCAGAAATAGATTTCAGATTTAAAATAAAATAAAAAAGCAAAACAAAAATAAAACTAAACCAAAACAAACACACACCACCACCACCACCCCCAAAGAAAACAAAACAAATTAAATCATCATATCTTTTAGAGAGAGTGGATTAAAAACCTGGTGTTCATCTTACAAAAATGAAGCAGTTCTATCTTGTAGGGTAAAGAAGATGTAAATCCAAAAGTTGGCAATGATTATGAACATATTTAAAATAATCATATCGTGTGTTCACTGCAAAACGGGGCCCTAGATCAGGAGACAGCTGTGGTATAATGAGTTGTCTAGAAACAGGTAATTAGTCATGCAGATTATGGTTCTGTGCTGTGCCATGACTCCCAGATAGAAATAAAGCCATACAAACAAACAAAGAAAACAATCAACAAACTAAAACCATACCAACCAAAAAGGACCCAAACTACTGATACACTAAAAATTTAATTTTCATTGTGCCTATTATCTGTTCCATGAAGAACTTCTTTATGTAAAACCAAACAGTTATTAAGGTCAAATTTTGCTTTAGGGGAAAAAATATGAGCACTATATGTTTGGTTTTTTAAATCGTTTTGTGGGAATCTTTTCTAATTCTGGCCTTCTGGACAATAAGAACAGTTCGCATAGAAAAATATTTTTACTTCAGCACAGAAGCATATGACTTAAAAGGAAATGATCAAAGCTCAGTGAAAGACTTATACCAGTTGTACCTCAGTCTTACATCCTTCCAGGATTTTTACAGTGATGATATTGACTTGATCGTAACTAAATTTAGCGTGAGATGTCGTGTTTCTAATAGCAGAATACAAGATAGGTCTATTCTAGATAGATCTAGTTTATTAGGTTGACTTCAATAATTTTCAGAGTCTTAGAACACATTTTGAAACAAAGAATAATCAAGGTTAAAGAGAAGTGTCAAATCTGGATAAATTGCAGTATTGACCATCAAAGATGAATTGTGTCTGACTAATCTTATGTTCTTTTTCTTCTAAAATGACTAATTTCTTAGATGGAATTAATTCAGTGGCCTTCATCTGTCTCAATTTAAAGTAAATCTTTTGCTGTACTGATCTATCTGGAATTATTACTTAAGATGGAAATTTCAGGGAACAATGAAAGAATTAGGAACTGTATGAGAAGCTGGCTAAGGTGGCTATCATAGTTATGGCAAAGCCAATTATAGGGAATATTATACCTCAGAAGTTGGTTCTGGGATTGTCCCTGTTTCATATATAACTTCAGGTTATGAACTGACACAGCCACCTATGACTTTTTGATATGGGAGTTCTTGACAGTGCCAAGCAGGACCAGAATTCTGTACAAGGCTGAAATGTTCTTTCCAACTGAAGGGTTAGAAAATTAATGGCACAAAGCACAAAAATCTCATAGGACAAGCACTTTTATTCCAAAGTAGAAATTAACTATCTAGAAATATAAAAGGTGGAAAGAGACCTACCTGCTCTGACTGATCATTTAACAGCTATGGCCCATCACTATGAAACAGCTGTGAAAAAATATAATGAAATTCAAGGATGAAATAGGTAAAATACCTTTAGTATCAGAGGTGAGAAAGATCAGTCTATATGACACTGGCGATACTTCATCTAGAGCACTGTGCTCCCATGTATCAGACTAATTTGAACAAATTCTAAGAGGTTAGTGAAAGAATCAGAACACTGAAATAGCTGTATTATGAAGAAACATTCAAAAAGGTTGATTTATTCAGCCCAGTTTGACCAAATTAAATACACAAAATTATATGAATCTTCATATTTAGAGCAAATAGTAGGGAAAGAAAACAGGTACTGTAAGTGAAGTGTTTACATATTAGTTGAGAATTAACTTTGACTGAAAAGTTGAATATGATTCTTAAATTTCCAAAGAGTAGAATTTTGAAAAGACACTTTGAAAAGTGGCAAGAAGCAATCTTTTTTAAGTTTTTTTTTTAGGTCATGATGTGTGGACAGGAGTATTGGATAAATGTTATACCTATATGATAGTAGAGGTATCTGATGTGTTTGTATCTCCAAGGGGATCTGCAAGAAGACTAATTAATTCTCTTTCTGTGCTTGTAAGAGTTTTAAGTTTCATAAGTTTCTAATGGTCACCCCTGTGGACCAGCAACGCTTTTCTGATCCTGTAACATCATTTTGCCCTTCAGTTTTTTGGCTATATGCTTTCCTGGGAAAAACAGGAGAGATTACAGCTGAGGGCTGGAAGTAGCTAGAGTGGACTTACTCTGTCATGCACACTGTTTTCTCAGCTGTCTGATCTTTACATGGCCTGTTCATATGGTCGTGACTATGCCAAACAGAGGAAAAAAAAAAAAAAAACAAAACAAGGAGAAAAATGACAATGCTATTGTGAAATCCTTTCTGATTTTCTTGGCCTATTTCATCATTCTGCTGCTATTTAGTATGGTATGGCAACATGGCATTCAGAAGCACAAAGCATTTAAGGTATCAAGGTGTTCATCACCATATTTATGTGTGATTTTGGATGTCCAGGACAATTTACACAATATGGCATTACAGAAGACTGTAACTATAGTAAAATATTTCCTGCTGTTACCAGTGTCCCCTTGGCACTTACAGCCTTTTAGGTCTTCATTACATCAGGCTTTTGGGGCTTTCACAAATTCTGGTTTGTAAAGAGCTGAAGAATGTGCCATCTGTCCAAGATGTCCAGTCAGTATGGTAAGGGAATATTGTGTGCAGTCCCACACAAAGATAAATGGATTTGTCTATGGCTGGAATGTGATGTACATCTGCAGCTCTAGTTGAGATTATTTTGAATATGTTCATAAAATTGTCAAGAGGGGAGAGCAAGAAACTATAAATCCATGAGAATATTATTGTAAAAGAAGTTATTCCTTGTCTTTTTGTCAAATATTCACCTAAATTTGCTTTTACCTCTTGCAAAGTTCTCACTGACTTTAAATGTAGATAGATGTTTGAGTCCCCTTGGCTGAAATCCATGTACATACACACAAACGTGACATAAAAAAAACCAACCAACCAAACATCTCAGGAAAAATGGAATGGTTTTTACTACTATTATAATGGTAGTGAGAGCAGTCTTAAAGCAATGATGGCAAGATTGGGCCCATGACAGACTCTGGAGGCAATTGCTCTAAAACATTGCTTAAGGGAAAAAGAAAAAATCCTCCTTCCTTTAATGTTGTTATTACCATTTGGCTGAAGCAGAATACACAAAGGAATAATTTTAACTGAAAGGCTTTCTTTTTTTTTTTTTTTTTTTTTAATTGCTTTTGCCTTAAAACCAAGTTAAACACTTCTTTATTAAAGCAAGAGATTTCCTTTACTTCACATTCACAAAAACATACAAATATTTAATCTCCTCAGCTCTCAAGAGCTTATTGATTTCTGCAGCCTCGCAGGGTCTTTTTCTTCTAACACAAACTCTGTCTTCCATCCCATAAAAAGAAAAAGCCTTTGGAAAGTTTGACAAGCTAGTGCACTACCCCATGGCCTACCTAAAGACATTTTGTGTTGCATTTAGGCATTCATTCTTCATACCGCTACTATGTGTTAAAATTTAGGGGCCTTAAGTAGTTGATTGATAGTAATTACCTGTATACTACACATGAGGGCTTGGTTGCTGTTTCAAATAGCACCTACACCTTACAGATCCCAAGTTCTTTGCTTTACTACTCTCCTATGGCATATGTAACTCTTGGGTAACACAGTATATTTTAGTCCTTGAAAAGCACAGATTGTGCTAACATGGAGTGGTTAAGTGCAGTTGTTAGAACAAAGAGTTCCTGAGTGCTGCACATTGCTTCTGTCATTTCCTGCATGGCATTTCCTTTCCTGCCCTTGCTACTTTTTCAAAAAATGTGGCTGAAAAGGGTACATTCTTTCTGGAAGTCAGCAGTCACTGTTCCTGGTCTGTCATCACCTCTCTCAGATGAAGCATTAAACAGTGATAATTGCTGGTGTAAAAATAATCATTATAAGTGAACTAATAAAAATCATGGGGGCTATAAGCAAAAGTCTAATTATTGACACCTGGAGAAGTACCATTCACTCAAGTGTATAAGTTACATGGTATTCATGCTGAAAATATCGTAAGGCAAAATGGTTTCAGTTTTGCAAGTTATACTTTGTTTTTTCTTTTGCTTGAAATGCTTAGACCAGAAAGCTTTTGGTTTTAATCATCCTGGAATTACTAAAACAATTTTCATCTCTACATGAACAATTCCACCTAGACAAAACCCTGCCATATTTTGAATTATAAGCAGGATTGGTAGAGGGAGACTCTGTTTTAGTTCTGCTTGTATTTTATTCTCACTTTCATTTTTTTGCAAGACGAAAGGAGAGAATTGAGAAGAGGATTTCTGTTTTACTGGGTTCTTGTTTTCTTTTTAACTTAAAAAACCCAGCAAGATAACTGTTTTCAATAGTAATAGTGCTTTTCACAAAAGAAATGGAATGGGGAAAAGATTACTGTTTCGCAGACATTAACTTCTGTCATGACGATAATTATCTTTTTCGTAAATGTGAGAAATGCTTGGATTTGTGGCTAGCTAAAACTGACATGCTGCAGAAGAGTTCAGTGATTTATTGGAGGAGAACATTAAGTATTGAGAGTTCAACATCTCTTTATTGTGATTACTATCCTTATAGAAAAGATGCTTTCAGAAAGCCAAACCCTTTTTGAAAGCCAAACCCTTTTTGAAACCCTAACCCTAACCCAAAGCCCTATTAGTAATCTCCTTAAGAAAACTCTGGCACTGTATATCTGCCTTTAAGACATCTGTATAACCAGAGAGCACAAATTAATCTCTCTAATTTAAGACATCTTTTGTACAGATAACTACAACTGTAATTTACACAACACAGAACAAGCATAATGTTTGATGAAAATAATTAATCTTGTAAAATTAAATTGTTGATAATGTGATTTAGCAAGATGAAGCCAAAATTATCACTACTTTTTGGAACAAAAGGATGTCTTAAAGTTTGGGAAAAAAATAAGATCTAGATTTTTAAATTTGTCTAGATCTTTAAATTATACATCTACAACCATTCTAGGCTGAAAAGCAGTTCCTTAGGAAACAACCCGGACTATTGCAGTCATTTGAAGAGCAGTTTGAAGAAGTGCAAATGTTCTCCATGACACCCTTTGAGTCATTTTCTTTCAATAATTGTTGCTATTTATAGAAAGAACCAACTATAAGATTTAGCTTGGAATTTTTTAGTAATCATCCCTAAGAATACCATTGTCCTCTGGTCATTGTTCATCCTGACAGTCCCTGCACAAATGAAATTGGTATTTCATGCAGCAGGACAAAATGTTCTACTTGTGTGAAAGCTTTGCACAGTTACTGTGCAAGAAATGCATTTTACTTCTTTACTCTAAAGGTTTGCCTGAGCACCTAAATATATGATGCTGCACAGCATAATAAAAGCATTCATGCACATTTTCAGTAGTATTACAATTCTGTGCAGACAGGCTGAAGTTTGTAAATTCAGCCAGATAACAAATTTGCATACATCTAAGACAAAAACATAGGGCATATTTATTGCACTGGTGAATGCATTTGAAGAGATATAACAATGACAAAATCTACAATGTTGGCAGAGATAAGCAATTTTTTGCCAACCTTATACCAGGAAAAATATGCACCCAAGGCCCACACTTAGAAATATTGCAAGGAGGTGGCAAGCAAGAGCAGGACATTTTTTTACTGGTCAATATATCATTGGCAAAATCACTGCTGGAATGAAGTATTTGGGTCTATAATATTAACTTTAAATATTCTTAATAGATTTCTATCTATATCTATATATAGATATATATATTGTAGTTTTGAAAACTGCAACTGTTCCTACAGTTTCTCTGTCCAAGCACCTTAGCTTAGGTATATTATTCTATTTACAAACCTGGCGACCTTTTTCATCATTTCTACTGAAAATGATGATGTACTTCAGGTAGAGAGAACAAGCACACCTACTCTTTCTAATTTGATTTCTTGTCTTGCCCAAATGGTTCTCCTTTTGACTATCAATCTATCTGTGATGTTCCCAGTTTGGGATTCAAAGCAGAAGTCATGAGGTCTCAGACTTACAGGGGATATTATATGTACTGAATTGTTTGGAAGATCAGTGGAAAGCTTGACTCTGCTAAAGTTAGTGGAAATAGGGTTGAATTTCACCCTTGCTCATTATAACTCAAATTACCTATCTACAGACCAGGGTCCAAATAATTGTTATCTCCTATTAGAAAATGCAGAGAAAGATTTGGTTGGTCTCACACAATTCCTAGTAGATGAATACTTGAATCTTCCTAGAACAATGCTGCTTTAAAATGTGATTCCTTGTTGGTTTTTTTCTTCTTTTCATTTTTATTTTTTAAAAAGGATAATTATCTGAATCTACAACTTAAATACCCAGTAAAAACAGATAAACTGCAGATACCTTTAGCAAATGAGCACATCACCCCATTTTTACCTTGCTACTCAGCCACTTTAATAATCTCCAAAACACAACCATCTAGGTCAGTTCTAGTTACTGTTCTTTCCTTATTGTTACCTTTGTGGCATACAAGAAAATAAAAGCTTTTGCTTAGAAGATAAAAAAAGAAAACATCAATGACAGAAAATCAAACAGAAGAAATATTTCCTTTAGAGGAAACTGAACAGGAAAATTATTTATTGACTGGATAGATGAGCAGAAAAAAAATGGTTTTGATGCACATCTCAGATACATGCCTCAACTTTTAATATTCCTGCTAGAAACAGACTATTTTCTTGTTTCATAATGGAAAATCTAAAATGAGATAAATAAAGAAATTCACTGGAATGAAAACTATGCTTCATATGTTAAAACTAGAGCCAGGGGAGATGTTACCCCTTCTCTGATAGTGAGTCATGGGCTGATTTTTTTTAGGTATATTGAAGGTAATTTCTTTCATATGGAGAGGTTAAAGTTTACCATAAAAGTCAATGCTTTCTTATTATATCATCTGATCTTTTTACTTATTTAGTGATACATATTTATTGTGAAAAGGAGAATGACAGACTGATGTTATCTGACCTATTTTCTTACCAGTAATTCTTTATTTTCTTACCAGATCATCATAACTGTCCCAGTCTGTTCTCTAAGTGATGTAGTCAGACATAGAAACATCATCAGTATGTTCAGAAACACAAGTATCTCTTTTATGATAGAAACTATCTAGAACATATAAGCTGCATTTTTTTTTAAAGCAATTACAACAATTTTTGCCCTGAGGTACATACACTCATTTATTCCATTACAGATGATAGAGATAAATGGGCATTGAGCCAGAATTTGCCCTTAAAGTCCCCTTTTTTTTTTTTTTTTCTTGTTTCTACAATGTGTCTATGGTACTTAGAAAGCAAAAGAACTTTTAAATACTGCAGAAATGAGTTGCCATATGAGAAAGTTCTCCACTTCCTACAACTGCTCTAAAACAATGAGATTACCATGAGTTATAGTTTCTTGGAATAGGGTTTGTAATCTGTATTCAGAACTCTGGTACAGCCATCAATGCATTCCCTTCTAAAAGCTTAATTAGAGACATTATTTTCTGTCTTAGTGTCTCTCCTATTCTGATAGCATGTCACATTTTTGCAGGGAGGAAGAAAAAGAAAGTATTGAAGGCAATACATGGTAAAGCACAAAACCCCCGCATGTTATTTGGGGTTTGGTCAACCATAAAAATGTTGCTTTTTGGAATATAGTAAATAGACTATATTACTCAAGTGATGCTTTGACTTACAATGGGTATTTATCTGATTTTAGCACGATTGACCATTCAGGAAAACATCATGAGCAGCAAAATACTCCTTTGCCTCACATCAGTAAACTCCAGTGACAGAAAAGACTTGGAGAAACCCCAAATATCTAATTTTCTTGTTAGGCAGGTTTGTACATGTGCCCCAAAAACAGAGAAGAGGGTTAGAGCTATAAATGGGCAATAACACATAAAATATACTTGAATATTCAATTTCTCTTGCTTCTTGAAAAAATTTCCTGTATGGGTGGGAGTTTATTTTATAACTTTTCATGCAACAAATCACACACTTTAACAGCCTCTAGACTTGGATGGATTTTGAAAAGCCAACAAGAAAATTGTAAAAGAAAGGGATTCAATAATAAAATTAGTTAACAATAAATTTCCTTCATTTTCTTTCCCTTTCTCACTTTTTGTATACAGGACCCCATTCTATCTGTCTTGGTGCCACAGGAACACAATCACTTATTTTAATGCTTTATCCACTTTTAAAAGTACTCTTTAGCAACCACTGTTAAAAGCTACATGGAATAAAGTTAAATTTAGAATTCATTTTATAAATGCTTGCATGAAAACATGAAAACACCTCACTCATCTCACCCCATTATCATCACTATAGCTGCATATGTAATTCAACAGTCTAGAAAGCAGGTGCACATTTTGTGCAGGAGAGAGGAAATGACAAAAACTGTGGTGAGATTCACTAAAAGACAGAAAAGTAACTTTGATAGTGAAACAGAAAGTCCTGTCCCACAGATGAAAGTTGCATTGGACAAAAAAGACCCCTTTTAATTGAGGGAGGGGTTTTCTGGCCTTTATTTTCAAATAGCTTTTCAAGCCAGGTCCTATGACAGAGAAGTGATGCGATGTTATTTCAATATCACTCACGAACTACCATCAGTGGCAGATTTGACTTAGAGATATTAGCTTAATTTATGACCAGCCAAATGATAGAATCATACAACAGTTAGGGTTGGAAAGGACCTTAAGGGCTGGAAAGTCACCTAGTGTGAGGGACACCTCACACTAAATCACATCACCCAAGGCTATGTCCAACCTAGCCTTGAACACTGCCAGCGATGGAGCATTCACAACATCCTTGGGCAACCCATTCCAGTGCCTCACCACCCTTACAGTAAAGAACTTCTTCCTTATATCCAATCTAAACTTCCCCTGT